>JAFBJU010002890.1:31743-81941 GCA_016785305.1 Colistium nudipinnis | reverse complement strand
GTGTGGGGGGGGGGGTGCTTGTGTGTGTGTGTGTGCGTGCGCGCCTGTGATGCTGGGTGCGTGTGTGCGTATATTGTGTGAGCGCGTGTGTTACCTGGGTCTGCGTCAGGCCCAGCTTGGCGGCCAGGTCGGCCCTCTCGGGCAGAGCGAGGTACTGGGTTTGCTGGAAGCGCTGGTTGAGCGCCTGCAGCTGGAGGCTGGAGTAGATGGTCCGAGGTTTCCGGATCTTCTTCCCCTTCCCGTTCAGCCTCACCTCGCCGTTCTCTATCACCGCCGTGGGCTTCTCCAGATCTGCGGGGAGGGGGCACAGAGGACGGGGGTCAGTCAGAGCCAGAACTCCTGAGATCCTCAGAAACAAGGCCCACACCAGTGAATGAGCACTGATTTCTGAGTGAGTGGGATAAAAAAAAAAAAAAAAAAACTGACACTGGGATTTCCACTCAGGGAAAGAAAAGCTGTAGGCGACACATGAGCTGGGATTTATTAAGCCGAGCTCCTTTATGACATATTTATTACTGTGAGATGAGTCAGTACGACAGATGAAGGTGAGAAGATAAATGCGCTTCGTTTTCTCACTCGTCATCCATACATGTAACTCAGCAACCACGGCATTTTATTGGCTTCTTCTCCTTTTTTCTGTTCTTTTTTTTTTTTTTCGGGGAAGCTATACCAGTGTGTATGTTAGCCCACACCGATTGTTGTTATGACATGAGCTCATAGCCTGCAGTGGCAGGAGAGAACAGCTGTGGACAAGCCAAGGCCCCACAAGACGTTCTGCTTGTGCAACTGAGCTGCAGCTCATGCAACAAGGGAGGCCTCCAACAAAAAAGAAGAAAAATAAGATATGCTTCAATTGAAGCCATTTAAAAGAGGGTTGAAATTTCCATAGTCGTGCAAATGATGTTTTAATTGAAGCCTTTCAATGAGTTCATAGACGAGACTGGCATATGTGTGGAGATATAACTACATCAAATTGCCACCAGGGCAAAAATTCTGCTCTTACAAGATTCAGAAATTCAGTGAAATTCAAATTATGGTGAAACAATGTTTTCCATGAGCTGGAATCCGAGTGTGTTTTATCTCTACTACCTTCCTTTATGTATTCTGTAGGGAAAGGGAAAGAAAACCAATATGGAAGTACTGATGTTTTCATTTATGTCTGTCATAAAATAACTGGAATATGTGCAGTGTTTCACAGGTATATGAACACATGAGGCACAAAAACAAGTTGTAAATTATAAGCTGCAGTTGTGGTTTCATTTAGTGTTTCCGTAGGACAGAAATGTCATTAAACGCATGGATAAGTTCGGGACCCCTCAGACACAACATTTTGTTTGAGCGAGTAGTTGATGGAATGCAAGAAGATGACCTACTTACGTAATACTGAATTATGATAGGATGCTTCATTGAATGTATACAAAATGTGTGTATGATTATTATCATTAGTATTTGAAGTAGCAGTGGGTTGTGACTAGATCTGATACACAACTGTTAGCAGTAACACACAGCCTGAGAGTAAAGTACAGATATTCCAGATTTCTGAGCAATGAAGCATCATGTAGATTAGTCTGCTCACAAATCAGATCATTTTGGTTTGTTAATATTTGTCTTTTGAATGTTTTCAAAATTATACATTTCTATTCATTCAAATAAAATGCCCTACATCTGAATGTGTTTTTTTTTCCTTAATTTAATTAGTTAAAAATAAAATGTTTTTTTTAGAATATTTTAGTTTGTAAAATAAATCCGGTTTAGTTTGATATTAAATAAAATAGCATTATTATTATTATTATTATTATTATTATTATTATTATTATTATTATTATTATTATTATTAGTATTATTATTATTGTTGTTATTATTATTCATAATAATAACAATAATAATAATAATAATAATAATAATAATATTATTATGAAAAGCCATGGAGCAGATCATGTTGGGATTAAGGATCGGGATTGCGGGTTTGGGGTTGGCCTTTAAATCATCTTCGGTCCCACACCACAGATTTGTGAACAGGCCGCTGTGTGTGGATCCAATTATTTGAACTGCACTGTGGTTTATTCCCACGTTTTCTTTTCGAATTATTGACGCACTTGGCTTCCTGTGATGGGCTTTAATGAGACATCTGTGGGAAATAAGAAAAAGATTTTCATTTCATCCAATGTTGTGTGTGTGTTTGACCGTCCCATTGGTCCTCATTAAAAGCGACCACAGAATCATACGTGCAACATCTGCGCGTAGAAGCAGCTTCTGAATTGGCAGTAAATAAATAAATAATCGGAAAATAAATGGAAATGAATGTATGTAATCTTTTCCTAATGATTAAATGTGTTCTTTTCTCTCCTCAGATGAACCGGAAGACACCAGAGTTAGTGCTGAGCTACGATTCCTCTCCTTTAACTTTTTTGAAAATGTACTTGGGGACAGGAACAAATCAGATTTTGTTTTTCTCTGTAAAAAACTTACCGGCCTCCTCCAGTCTGGAGTGTCCGATGCCGTGGCCCCCGGGCTGGTAGGGCAGGTAGGCCCCGGGGTGGTGCCCACTGTGGTACGGCGTGTATCCCAGAGAGCGACTGTACGACGAGGCCCCGGGGCCGAAGTGCCCCTCGTGCTGGGCTCCCACCGCGTGGAGCCCGTGCACCGGGTAATGGTTGTGGGACAAGCCCGGGGAAGGCTGCTGGTGTCCGGCGTGTCCCGGGTAACCGTGTCCGCCAAACTCCAGAAAGGCCGATTTGGATGGATCCGGCGGGACCAGACTGTCCGAGATTGAGCTCATAGTCATCATTAGGGGCAGAGACGAGGAGCGACAACAAAAAACAACAACAAAAAACCCCACACACAAAAATCAACAACTATGACCTCCGGGCGGGGATCATCATCATCAGTGATCAGGAGAAGAGCGTCTCCGGTCCCATCCACCGACTCCGAGCGGCGGTTAATCCCTGAGTGAGGAGGCTGGATTAGGAGGGTTCGTCCTCCGCTTCATCCCAGCTGAAAGCTCCGGAGCGCGTGCGCCCTTTGAAAATGATCCAGTCCGACGCGCGCGGACACGGGACGCGTGTCACGGAGACGCGTCTATCACCGACCAGGGGGGGCAGAGAAAAGGCCGAGAAGTGTCCCTGTCCCACCGCTGTTGTCCTCCTTCTCCTCCTCTGGTCTCCTCCCGAGCAGTGAGACAGGCTGTCCCGCCCTCCCCCTGTCTCTCTGTCTGTCTGCCTGTCTCCTCCCGTCCCGCGCCGCGCGCTCATTGGCTGCAGCGCCTCACCGTGTCTCACAAATCACAGCAGCCGCTCCGTCCCGGGACAGCACACAGGAGGACATGGACCCGACCACTGGGGAAATCAGATAAGATAAAATAATAATAAAAATGTATACAAAATACAAAAGTACAGTTCAATTAGAGCAACCTACAAAAAGGGGGAAAAGATACTAAAGTGACATATACCAAAAAAAAATAAAAAAAATAACAGTGTGTAGTGCATAGGACATTGTAACAGTATAAGCGGCATGGCCCAACATTGTGAGTGTTATTGCACATGTCGTTGTTAAGAATATAATAAGACGTGAAGGAAAAAAAAAACACACACACACACACCGACTCATTTCAGGAGAGGAACAAAATATACCATTTCATTTTAGTTCGAGTTAAATGATCATAATTCAAATAACTGATAGAGGATTACGATTGTGACAGGGATTAATTGCATTAAGTCAGTTTAGCTATAAATGAAGAAGTAGGACGACTGATTTTGGATTATCGAAACAGCTTTCTAGGTTCAGATATTTGATTCTAATTTTTTCTCACCTAACATTGAATAAAACACAGTTTTTTTTCTCATTATATAAACTCGGGGCTACATATTTTAATTGATGCTCTTTAGAAAAAAGCGTCCTATTACGTGCAAAATAAATAAAAGCCAAATGTTACTATCGATCACAGTAACTCTTCATACATTTTAAAGCAAAGTCTTTAATCCAAGTTATTATTTATTTTAATTACCAAAATATATTTTCCTTCCCTTTTATTCGGCTCATTTCTTTTCGAAGAATCCCCGATGCACACGCAACTCACTTCCCTCAGCTCAGAAGCCAGATTTAAAGAAGAAATCTCAAATAACTAAAAATAAGTACATTCACATTTCTATTGTCTAAATCTATTGTCAGTGTATATTGCTAATCACCTTTATGCCAAATTGTCTTCAGCTTGTTACATTTTACTGACATGAAAGTAGCGACACATGACATTCTTATACTTGAAGCAGCAATAAACACACATTATAATTAACGTTAAGTTAAGATCTTCTCTAGACAATAAATCAGTTCATTCACTTCACTGAATACTAATATTTCACCTCATTACAAGATAAATCGTTTCACTTTTCATCTGCAAAAACACAAATACGCAAATATATATTGTTAATGATTAGAGCATTCATTTGAGACGTTGCCCCTTCAAAAATGGAAAGATCTGAGTCATTTATCTGACGACTCATCAAAACATCCAAAAGTGTCCAAAATAAAAGAAAAAATAAAGGTTAGAGTAAAAAAAATATATATACATATAAATATAAACAATATGTGTTGTTTTTCCTGCTTTAATCATGACCTCGTGGATTTATTGTGTGACTTTCAGAATAGGACAATTGTAAGTGGAAGGTGGAAATACTTTGGTTTGCAAATCAAATAATGCATGTCAATCAATATTATAGTTATAGTAATAACAATAATGATAATGATGATAATAATACTAGTAATACAATAAAGAATAATAATATAATGATATCTAAACACCTATCTGTCTGTAACTAGTCAACATTATCATAGCCGTTGATTGAATGGCTGCCTACTCCTCTTAGGTTCTAATTAGGGGCAGTAAAAGTAAAATATTACCTATAGCTTTACCTCAGCTATACAGCATGAAGAGTAAGTTCATGCTGTCGCAGTCTTATATTTACAGTATAATCATCTAGTAATATATCAGCCAATAGGAGAGATTTTACTTTGTATGTGGTTTAAATACTCCTTCAAAATATCTACCTGATAACACATCAGGGATTTTAATGTCATTGTATTTTGAGTATTTTTGTGTGCTTTGTGAAACACCTCAAGACCACGGACGCACGGCAGTTAGGCTGTACAGAGGGTTTTATTTTGGCCCCTGTGGCCTGCAGGGCCCCCTTCGCTCACTAATCGAGGGTGTGACAGGATTATTTGAAGTCTCTCTCTCTCACACACACAGACACAAAAACACACACAGAAACGCACCACAATGAGATTTCCAGGGTTTTCTCCATTTTTAAGGAACATTTACTCACAGAGGGCATCACTGATGTGATGTTTGAAGTGTTAATGATGAGTGAGTGTTGAGTGTTGGCGTCGACGACACTCTACTGAATACAGTTGTATCATTTTGACAGAAGGATATTTGTCGTGCCAACTGAAAATCATAATAATAATAATAATCAGAAGCTGCTGCAGACAATGGTACAGACAGAGAAGAAGACACACACGAACACACATCAGAAGAAGAGATGTTTTGGCATGTTTCTTCCTCATTTCTCTTCTCCTGCCTCCAGGATGGAGCTTATTATACCAACAGGCTGATGTGTGGAGAGTTATTACACATCCCCAGCCTGCGCTCCACCTTTCATCTGCAGCCAACATTCCTCCCGTCCCTGACTTCACCTCTGTGAGCGCCGGGCACACCCTCCTCACTGTGTCAGTGCTGTTATTTAGTGGCACAATCTTGCAAAGTCGTCAGATTGACACACACATACACGCACACACACAAAGGTAAAGCAGTGTGTTGGCGGAGAGCTGAAACACGGGAGCACATAATCACGCTCTTAAAACTCAATTGTGCAAGTCTGAAAACGTACTATTTCCTTTGGCGTTCAGGCCCAGATCATTCACCTAAGTTTACTAGAGCCTGACTAAAAGTGGAGATGTACTCTGTCTGGAATGAAATACCACACACAAATAATGACATCATTTTGAAATGAAGACAAATGCAAGATTTCGCTGTCACGCTTAATACGAATTGCGTTTTTTTTTCCTTCTTCTGGCTGCGGTGTACTGGATATGTTTGTCTGAGCCATTTGTGTGGATCAGATATGGGCATGAATGTGTTGCTGACATAACATATGTTAATGACTGCACTCAAACAACCACACTGATTTGTTGGTCTGCATGGAGGTTAATTTGTCATCCAGGTTTCATAGGGGAGATGAGTTGCTGTCAGACAGGGAGAGATGGAGCTGGAATACACAGCAGAAGCATCCTGGGTCAGTTTACGGCTTCAGAGAGGAAGAAAGAGAGGTTGAGTGACGGATGAAGGCAGATTAAACTCCCACAGACACCTTCAATCCCACAACAATGTAAAAGCCACAGGAAGAAGATCAAGAAGAAGAAGAATTTGAGTGGGAAAATAAATAAATAAAGAAAATAAAAAAATCCGGGACTCGAACCCAGGCCGCCTGGGTGAATAACCAGGACTCTTAACCGACAGACCAAATGTGAAAAGTACGTGCGCCGCCCGGGAATCGAACCCGGGTCGCAAGAATGGGAATCTTGCATGATACCACTACACCAGCGGCGCTAGTTGTGGTGGAATACATCAAAGTGAAGTACAGACCTTTGCTAATATAATGGACGTTTATGTGGCGGTTATACTGTCAATAAATCACCTGAGTGATCGGACAGAAAGCAAAGATTATGTTTTACAGGTGCTGTGATTGATGGCTGGATTACTGTGTTAAACATCTGCGTCATCTAGTTAATTTTAAAATGTGTTTTAATATATATTTTTTTAAATCATGCTTTTGTAAAATGAAAATGATTGTATTGTTGAATTTCACTAAAACATTGTTCTAGAATATTTTACCTGTGTGTATGTGTGTGTGTGTGTGTGTGTGTGTGTTTGTGTGTGTGTGTGTGTGTGTGTGGGGTGGTGGTGACGTACTCCCCCTACGTACGCGCTCCGCCCAGACACCTCAAACGTTGCCCATGGTAAGCGCAGTTATGATATTCCGGCACCAACATCTCACGAAACTGTTGTTCCTCACTTTTGTTGAAGTCCGATTTATCCCTTATGAGTTTCTTTAGAGCAGAGTCCGTGATTTCTTTTTCTCTTTTCATCAGTTTCCATGCTAATCCCTAACAAGCCGACGCTAGCACGCTAACATTAGCATGCTAGTTAGCGTTCACTGCGAGCTGTCGGAGCCTCTCTCGTGGCCTTTATTTGGTTATTATGAAAGCTGTCACCAACACACAGTGTTCTCCGGACTAGTCGGGTTATTTTTTTTTGCTATTTATATTTATTCATATTTATATGTATGGGTAGAAGCACATTTGCTAAGTGTTTTTGTTATGCTCTTGTAATAATATTTTAATTATAGAAATGCTGTCTAACATGGTTGATGGAGACTGTCACCATCACCACACACACACACACACACACACACACTACGCCACAGAGCTGCTGGATTAATAGGCAGGCAGAATAATCCCACCTCTTGTGTCTTCATGAGCAGTGACAGGTTACACTTTCATGGTGAGTTTTCTTCAAAGAAAAAGAGATGAGAGCATTTTTTGGTTAAAGGTCAGGGGTGTGGACCCTCTGCTGGTTTCTTCCCCAAGGCCCCGGCGTGCGTTTGTGATTAGATCTGCCCATAATGGACCATTGGAGTAATGGTCAAATTGGGAAATTGAATTCATATCCAGAGTCACGGGGCCTGTGTTGCCGTTGTGTTGCTGCACCGCAATTTTTCTATCGATTATCAAACCTGCTGAGATAAATTTAACCCACGGTGTCGACTGTGTGTGTGTGTGTGCCTAGACGAGGTGTCCTGAGGAAGAGGAACAGGTTGCCGACTTTTAATTACATTTTTGTTTTTACTATAATTGGTCCGAAACTCCACATGCAGGACAATCCGTCCCCACATCCCAGGCTGGCGGACAAGTTAATGTGAGCGTGGACATGAAAGAAGAACCGTGTGTGTGTGTGTGTGTGTGTGCAGGCGCCTCTCTCTCATCCTGCGAGGTGAGGTGAGGCGAGCGGTGAGGTAGAAGCCGCCTAGTGTGCTTTCTCCGCTAAGGCTGTAATTATGGCGTGCCATTATGGAGTGCAGAACAAAGGCGAGCCCTGCAGCCCTGCAGCAGCCGGGGATGTACTGCTGCCTCTATTCACACCGCAGTTAATAACAATACTCCTGAGCGCACTGCAGACAGCACGGCGTCAACCCTCCCACGTGTGTGTGTGTGTGTTTGTGTGTGTGTGTGTGTGTGTGTGTGTAGAAGAGACACAGGGTTAGGGAGGGGAGAGGGTGTGTGAGACAAAGAAAGACAAGAGAGAGAGAGAGTTTGAGGACAAGTTGAGGTTTCATTTGCCATGACGATGTCGCCCGTCTGGTTTACCGAGGCCGAGTTTATCTGTGAAACGAGGCCCAATCATCCACTTAATTTTTGAGGCTCATGTCATTGTCAATGTCACAGTGTCAAACAAACAGCAAACTTTGATCAAGTCACTTTGATCCCGTTGTCCCCGCCACAAAAAAATGTGATTACATGCCGTCTATAAAGAAAAAGTGCGCAATTTGTAATTTACATTAGAGCTCGAACAGAAACTGGTTTTCAACCTGAGACAAGACGGTCCTTTAATAACAAAATTCCTCCAGTAAATGTGGTCTGAATCATTTTTCCATTAAATGTCTGTACAATTAACTTGTTGGTTAGTTTATAATTGGGCGCCGGAATCCTAGGGTGATGGACTTGGATCAAAGTAGCGCCGATGGGGTGTGCCTCCAATGTCATCTCGCATCACTGGAGAAGGAGATGGATGGATGACACTCTCCTCCAAACGTAAAAACTAGGTGTCATATATGAACGTCATCGGGTTACGGGTGTGATCCAGGCTCTGCACGGAGGAGTTTAGGTTTTAGGCTGACAGGCAGATTTAAAGAGCTTGATTGGCTTTTTATTTGGGTGTGTGTGTGGGTGTGTTTGTGGGTGGGTGTGGGTGTGTGTGGGTTTGGGTGTGTGTGGGTGTGTATGTGGGTGGGTGGGTGTGTGTGTCTGTGTGTGTGTGTATGGGTGGGTGGGTGGGTGGGAGGGTGTGTGTGTGTGTCTGTGTGTATGGATGGGAGGCTGCGGGTGGGAGGGTGCGGGAGTGTGTGTGTGTGTGTGTGTCTGTCTGTGTCTCGGTGTGTGTGGGTATGGTTGTGTGTGTGTGGGTGTGGGTGGGTGGGTGGTTGGGTGGACAGACATAATGACATTAAAATTGGGCTTGTACCTGGATTTTGACTCTTGAACCACGGCTTCAACCACAGATTAATCTTAAATCTCACAGCTTGCTGAAAACTACATTTGAATACAGGTCATTTTTTTTCTTAAACTCTGTGACGTGACTATCATTAGTGTGATGTAAATCAAAACTCTGCTCTCTGCCCACAGCGTTTGATAAACCGGACGCTCTGGAGCGACCCTTGTGGAGGCCGTTGTGGCAGAGGATGCAGAACCTGCAGAACGGCTTTACACTCATTTTTAAAGCCATGGTAAGTCCTAAATAGGACCCTCTGAAACCTTCTATATTATGACGAAGTTTTAGTAAAAACACCTTTATTTTGAAATCAGGGATAATACCCAAGCGACAACTCCATTTCATCGTTCCACTTCCTCCTGAGGTGCTGCATGACAAAATAATAAATGCTCTCATCATTAATTTCAGGCCTTTGATTACATTATAAATAAACACTTGACAAATTGAACGCAAAATAAGTGTGTAAGTGGTCACGCCCACACACACTTACATTTAGACATAAGCGGTGATTATTTTAATGACATAAGGCACAGTTGTTTCAGTTTCAGTTCTCTGATTTTATTACGCAGGGTGGATTTTTGTTTAGATAGTCGTGGAGTCTTCAGGTGCCATACGTCAGACTTTTTAAAGTTTGAATTCACATACAATGTAAATCATATCATGGGCTTGGAGAATCCCATAAAAGAAAGTCCACTCAGTCTGGGCTGAAGTCTGAGGTCATAAGAGTAGGAATAGACGTGTTTCTGACCATTGCATGAACTTAGCGGCCTACTCTGGGAAGAAGAAAAAAAAGGAGATGAAAGAACAGATGATGGCAGTTTCAGCAGCTGTGTTCTCAGATCTTTCCCTTCTCCTCCAGTTGACCCCCCGGAGCATTTATAAAACTATTTCAACTAATCGACTGACACTGAAACATGTCTGGGGGGGCAAAAGTGCCGCATGTCTCACTTGTCCCCCTCACGCAGAGGGACCAGAGACGCACAAACTTTGTACGGAAACAACAGCACAACAGAAGCATGTCATAATCCCCAGTATGTAACCCAGTATCAGTGGATGAGGATTTCTGGGTTTCAATCAGAATAATTCTGGTTCTTGACCTTTGACCTTTGTCAGTTCAGCAACTGGAAGCCGTATTTCAGGTTATTACATTTTTGTGTAATTTGATCAAAAAAATGAAAAAATATCTCACTGCTTTGTCAATCGGAGCCAATCCGCGTGGGCTGATGAGTGGAATTTGTTTCTATAATTGGTTCGGAACATACGTAATATGAACAGGTCTGAGTACTTTCTCAATGCACCGTACCTGACTCTGTAATTCCGGAGTGTGAATATATCTCTCTCAGTACTCATCAAAAATACTTAACGTAAGTACCTCGTTCATTGTACACATGAAAACAGGTGGGTACTTTTTTTTTTTTTTTTTTTTTTCAAGCGTCTGTGTACGACAGGATTCGGCTTATCCAGGGATTAGTCAGAACTTTTGCCAACCCACTTGAAAACAATTAAATACCTGATCATCACCATCACTATTATTATTATGAGCACTGTGGGCAAATTTGTTTTGAAGTTGTTCTGGGAATGAGGCCAGAATCAAATCCTCTTGCTTAAGTCAGACGGCGCTCTCGCTGATAGATGTGTGCGTCGTGTTGCTCAAGGACACTTTGTGCGTTTGGAAGCGTCTTGTGTGTTACTGATAAATGTCACGGAAAGCTGCGTTCCGCTGGGTCAGGCCTAATGTATTCTGCCGTACCATAGTACGTTTTTCTCGTCCTACAACACAATTACATACATGTTTTTAATGCTACTCATCACAGTGTCTCCCTGAGTCACTGGATATTTTATTTACTGGCTGAATGATTGACAGTCCATTGTCTGAGCGATCAATCGTCCTAATAAACTTTATTGTAATGTTTTGTTGTGGTGTGGTGGCAGTGTCACGCGATGTGCACAGTGTGTGGGCGTGAGGTGGAGTGAGGCGGCTTCACCCGTGTGGGCGCAGCCAAAGGTTGCTGGCCGGATGTATGAGTAAAACTACGAAACCAATCGACCGATTTCGGTTACAGATGAAACCATTTTTTTGGTATATATATATATATATCTATATATATATATATATACATATTGATCACATGTCACAATTTGTCATTGATTAGAGAAGGAAAGCCTGCTAAACTGGAGGTTTGGGGCATATGTTAGGATGAGTATATGTTACATACTGTAAAAGGTGTGTTTTATGACTTTGGCGTGAAATAATTGGTCATCCTCAAGACCAGACAAAAATATACTGATGTCAAATATGTGGTGAAATAGTGTGAAGTGGGCATACATGTGCATATTTACATATTCAGGTCATTTTCATTTTACTGGGCTTTAAAGGAGGAAATATGAAATAGGAAAACAATATTTCAAGACAAGCATGGGTTCTTCTGGCCTCCAACTTTGGCCTGATCCCATCTTTACATATTTGAATAAAAAATAAATGAAATATAAAACATAAGTTACCCACAAACAACATCATTTCAGACCAATTCTCTCATTTGTCCAACTAGGAGCTTCAATGTCCTGTCCACAGTGCACATGCCCCCTGACCCCAGAACCAACTCCTGTAGAAGATATCTATATATACATTTTTTTGGGTATTATCCTACAGATTGTGATATCATAGGTTGTAGTCTGAAGGTGTAAATCCCATATGGAGGGGCCCCTCGTGTGCCCAGGGGCCTCAGCCTTCCTCGACGTGAGCCTGCTCTCAAGGCGTGCTGCTATGATTCTCTGCCAGCTGAAAATTGCAAATGTTTCCCGTTTTCCGGACCGTGGCAGAGAGTCATATGCAAATGAACAAGGGATCGGAAAAAAAAAACTAAAAACTTTTGGGGTTGTTTTGAAAATCCACCAAACATTTTTGTCACAAAAATACGGAACTCCAGGCTCAAGATCTGGTTTCATCAGATATTAATTAAGTGATAGTTCAGTTTCTTTCTTACTATCGGAGTGTAGCCCTCTGATATTTATTGAATTGTTGACTCCCTGTTTCCTTTTTGAAGGTGTGTGCACACAGACAGGTGGATCTAGTTGGATGTTTACTTTGATGTGGATAGGCGTGAGGCTTTCATTGTAACCGGGCACACGTTTGTATTTGCATACTCGTTTGATTTATAGTTCCTAGATCAGTGTGTGTGTGCGCTTGTGTGCGTCCCGTGAATTACGAGGGGTGGGGTGGGCGTTGATGAACAAATGCAGTTAATTGGCCTGAATGGAAGAACAGAAGAAGACATTCCTCCGCACAGTGTGTTGAAATACTGAAAGGTCACACAATACAATACCCGCAATTATCAATTATGCACATGCACCGTGTCAAATACAGTTTATTTTTTCAAAGGCACAAATCTGTAATATACAGTAGTCTGTAGTGTGTGTGTGTGTGTGTGACAAGGTTATACTGTGTGGCAAAGGAAAGCTTTGTTGACTCTGTATACAGTTGAATTTCTTAATTGCATTTTCTCCAATTACTTAAAAGGCCACCTTGTGTCCTGGTGATTGATGTGGTGGTGCGATGGGCAGAACCTAAACCTGATGCTGGTAACATAATTATATTGGTGGAACAAATATTTCATTCCGCTCCAAAGTTTTTAAATCCGTTCACTATAATATTGTTTTTTCATCAGGGGTGGACATTATTCCATCCAATACCTACGACAAATTGAAAACATCGTTAAAATAATAATAACTACATCATTTATGACGATTTGATAGTATCTCCAAATCACAACCTACCTTATCTTAATGTTCTTTCCAGAGAGAGCACAACAGAGGCTCAGAAGTAAATAAGTAAGAAAAAAAGCAATATGGAAAACTTATAACATTATAACAATATGTATTGAAAAGTTGTTCAGTAGTATTTTGCACTACCACACTCAACTTCACTGACACTGACTTTTTCATCTTCATTTTTATCGTACCTTTAAATAACTGGAAGAATGAGTGTGTATAAGGAAGAAAAACAAAAGGAATGAACACGCTAAAATAACAGGGTCAACGATAAGACTATATATGTGTGTACATATGTGTGTGTGTGCGTGTTATGTATCTTGCGTGCGTTTGTTCTCTCACACTAACAGACACCAGGCCAAGAGTAACAGGACCTGATCAGTCAACAGTTTCTCTCCATCTTTTTCTTCTTTTCTTTTTTTCTCTCTCTCTCTCTCTCACTCTCTCCGCTCCGCTCACACACATAAACAAACAAACACATGCACGCGCCGTGCCACAGCGCGGTGATGAATACCCTGTGTGGATGGACTGAATTAAAAACAACATTCATGAGAAAACTTTAATTGCCGTCATTCATCAGTCTGCCCGGGGTTGAACTCTGAGGCGCACACATCAGACACACAACAGAAACACAACAGACCCACTCCCGTACTGTTCCAAAAGAGACTGAGTGAGAGTCTATGTTCTCCTTATTTTCCTTTTTTGTACAATGCCAAGTGCATCATGCAAATATAGATTTGGATTTCTTTATTATGAATATTCTATAATTTATTTTTAGTCCCATTTTATTTTTAAGTGGCATTTTCATTGTATACAGTGGCACAGAACTCATTTTGAGAATAAACCACACTAACAATAATTATTTTTGTTATACAATCTGAAATAGATCTAATTTTAAAATAGAATTAATTAATTATGAGGAAATGTTTGTTGCCATTTATCAAAAAAAAAGCTTTGATCTAATGTTTGACGGCAACTTATTCACGTCAACAATAATCTTTTCACACTCATATTAAGCAAACTGCCACAGGTATGCGGTCTGAGGATGAACCGGTTAACTAAAGCATATCATTTTAAAGAAGCGGAAGATGAGCCGATGAAATGTTTTTTTTAGAGAAGACCGCCGGTCAATTAGGGTATGAACTTATCACACGCAATGGGAACAGACACCTTGGGTTCAACGTGTATGTGGAAACATGGGTGAAGCTGTTTGGGAACACCTTCGTGGAAATGTTTAATATGAGGTGTGCAGCGTTTTGGGTGTGTGTATGTGTGTGTCTCCCCTTGCAGGTACGAGAGACATGTCGTGATTATCAGGAGACACACCTATTTCCTTCATTGTTTTGTCATGGAAATACTCATTTAAAAGCACGTGTGCTTATGATTGTAATTATAGTTTTAAGTGGTAAAACACTAGTCACGCTTCAGTTGCCATGGCGATTGACCCCCTCATAATAAAAACACACCCGATGTAGCCCTGTCACCTGAGAGTGGCGGTTATATGCTTCTAATCTGTCCTGGTGGTTATGCCATCGCTTATCAGGATTATATTTCATGGATTTTCCTTTTTCCATGATGGATATTACATGTAAACATTATATTTTAATTATTTGTTTGTTCAAAAGTGGCAACGGAGCTCAGGCGGTACAGCTGACCATCCAATGACCAGAAGCCCGGGGATGGTTCCATCCCAAGCTCCACCAGTCCACGTTACAAACTGTCCTTAGGTAAGACACCGCACCACATATGACCTGATGAAAATGAAAACTGGATGAAAACATAAAAATCATTTTAAGCTACTCATGAGGTAAAATGAACCCAACTTTCCAGTTTAAAAAATGTAATTCAGTGTTACGGGATTTAAACCAATAACCTGCAGGTTATGGAATATAGAAGCCACGATGTGGTTCCGCTGCTGCAAATACACATCAGGTTCATTGCTACTCTGCCTCATTGGGAACTCATGCTTTACATCTTTGATCATTAATGTATATTATAGCTTACCCCGGAGATGGAACACACACAAACACACACACCCAAAGAGTTATGTCTACATGACTTCAAAGGTCATTTCATTGTGTTACAGTCCTTGGTCTACTTATTAATTCAAACTTTGAAGATAATCACTAAAACCATGTCCTCTCATTAACATTTACAAACACACACACACACACACGCACACACACACTGGTGCTGATATCCCTTTCGGGCCGTACAGTCAACAGACCACAGCTACGCTGCAGAGTTCAGATATGACGACACTCGCTCTGACTATTCCTGCTGCCAACGGCTGTGTGCGCGCGTCAGACAGTGTGTCTCCATTAAGAATTTAAATTATTCTGTGGTTTAATAATTAGAAACCCAAATGAAACCTGAGAGAACAATCAAGCGTGTGCAGTAACAACTGAATGATCTCTATACCAGACATAAATGTGCCATCCCTGTGTTTGTGTGTGTGTGCGCGGGGTGGGCTGGGGGGACACACACTTTTCCTCCATAAAAAGTTTGTGAAACATGGAAGCCTCTACCTCCCTCCTGAGGTAAGACTGAATGTGTCTGTATTTTAACTGACTTTAGGTGTTTTATAATATTATATATAATAAACACACACACACACACACACACACACACATATATATATATATATATATATACACACACAATGATTTTATTTCTGATACTTGTTATATATTTGTCCGCGTCATCTCCTTCCAGACTCTTCATACTGAGACTAAGCCACCTGTCTGTTCTTTATGGGTAAAACCCAGTTTATTCAACACTTAGTTAACATTTTGAAATGTATATATAATTAGTCTTTAAAAATGGTATCATTGATAATTAGTTTGCGTTTTATCCGCAGCAATACAAAGAATCTGAAGCAAATTACACACATTTTGATTACGCATGTTAGAATATTGTTTTGGGCCTTTTTAATATCTAATATAAATAGAATTGTTTTAGTGTTCAAGTAATCACGTAAACAATGAAAATTTGATCTATTACATTTATAGTAATTTAAATACATGTATATATTTTTTTAACAGTTCTATATTTTCTGTATTAAGTGTAACCTTCTGAAAATAACTAAAACATCACTACTTTATTTGAGAAATAATCAGTTTGAATCATTGAATTGATGTGTGTTCAAAATCAACAGTGACTTGTTTAAATAATGGATGAAATAACTAGCCAACTCAACAGTTGTATAAACTGTTGAGTTGGCTAGTTATTTCATCCATTATTTAAACCAATCAATTTTTGGAGCGTAGCACCTGACCTCAGGTGAGAGGAGACAAGTCACCTGTCCATCGCAGGACCAATGATCCCATTAATTATCCTTCACAATACCAATAATCCATATTAACAATTAATTATAAATAGAAATCAGTTACGAGGCTCACCCAAAAAGGTTGGGTGAAACTCGAGTCTGCTAATGGATGAATAAACTCTGTGCCGGTCCTGATTGGCAGGATTGAGCCGTTTCCTACAGCGAATGGTTTTCAGGTCGGTCTGGATATTTCTGGATGTGCGTCTTTAGCAGCTGCAGGTGGTGAGAGGCAGACGGAGGAGCAGAGTATGTGCTAATGGGGGGCGACTCTCAGCACAGACAATAATAATAACAACAACAAAGTGCAGTGCCGCTCAGGCCCCCACAACCGTTTCCAAATGTCATTCCAGGCCTGCGTGTAATGAGCCTCGATGCAGAGTTGAATGGCTGGTAATTGCTGAACAGGGGAAATGGTTTGTCACCATAGCTTCCTTTAGTTTCCCAGCTTCCTCCACGTGTGTGTGTGTGTGTGTAGACATCTGTCCTTTAGTGTGTCCCCAAACTTTGGGGGCCCCCGCTGACCCAGTTGTCTGCCTGCTGTGGGGGGTAGGGGGATAAGACCCTCGGGGTGACCAGAGAAATCTAGGCTGCAGATCAGCAGATCAGCCCATTAGATGTCTGAGTTTTGTTGCAGGTGGAGCGTACAGATTTGTTTTTGAGATAAAGACGAGGAAGTACGAAGCTTGTGAGGAAATAAGAGTCAGATGAATCGCATTATTGCAAGACAAAAAAAAAAAAGACAAGAGCCAAGTCTGCGTTAAGAAATGACACCTCCATTCATTTAGTACTATGCATATTAGGTGTTTTCAAACTGAATATCTCCTCCATGTATGTGGAGTGAATGGAGGATAAATTCATATATAATAAATACATTGGAAGATGTATTTTCTTTTTCTGGGAATAAAAACTATTCTAAATAAAAAATGGATCACGGCTCTAAGCAGATCTGCAGATGCTCTGTGTCCTAATATGAACTATGACAGTATGTGACGTATGACATCTCATAATACTGACAGTAATCCCTTAAGAGACAGCAAAGTGCGTCACATCACACCTGCTAATTTGTTAATTATCCGGCTGATTATCACACTTCAAATTAATCCCAATCAGGAAGGTAGAACCGATAACCAGGTTGAAAATGTTTGTTCTTACCCCGGACGATCCCTTAAATTCACCTTTTATTCAGTGAATAATTGTTCAACGAATCAGAAGCTAAAGTATTTCTCTCTCAATCCATGCACCCCAAAGCCAAAAGACAATGTTATCTAACAGTTATCTGTGAAATCCGTCAGCTGGACTGGTTCCAGAGTCTGCCATTAAGGACTCCACTCTTCACTATTGACGGTCACTGCTGCGAAATGAGATGTAATGTCTGCTCCGCTGAATTTCAATAATGTTGTTTGTGTCTCCAGTTTTATGTGACACAGGCTGCTGTGCAGGAACCCGTTCACAGTACGTCTTAGGTCATGTAACCTTAAATGTTATCAAATCACTATTTACATCACACCACACCATTGGAATGCGAAATTGCAATGCAACGTGTGCAAGAGTGGAGCTCAAATGCAAAACACGGAATGGAATGAAATGAAATATGAAATAAATAAAACAAATATTAAAACGCTGCCTCCCGGTATTTCCTCCTCATAATCCTGGACTGTAGTCATGAAGTAAAACATGCAAAATAAAAAACATTTCGGATATCAGTTGATATGATTATAGATTATATTTCTGATGTACAGTTGTGTGTATTGTAGACTGGATGGGAGTAATACAGGTGCCACATGTTTTTTTATTTTTTTTCTGGTGTTATTCGAGGACTGCACACGGAGGGAGACGGTAAAAGTCAATCAATAGAAATGATTTTCCATCGTATCAATAACTTTGTCATCATTGACTGTATGAAGTGCAGCACGGGTGCTGACAGCTTGTCGTCACTCTGGGGTGATTTACGGCTTGGTGAAGATGAAAGCCAGACTGGCACTTTTAATGTACAGGTGAAATTGAGGTCATCACGTTGTAAATTTTTTGAGTTATTCAATTAACGAGGCATAAAGGTTAAAAATAGGCCTTGGGTTCGAATGGATCCAGTTTCACCGCCCGGGGGGGTGAAACGCAGCAATCTGCCCAGAGTGATTTACAATCATCCTCCAGACAATTATACGCTGTCTTAAAAATGTCAATAAGAATAATGTCCCCACTGTCAGTAGGAGGTGGAAGGTAGAGAATTACTTTATTATCTTTTTGTTTCATTTATGCGAGGGAATAAAATCCCTGGGTCATCACCTCTCCGATAATTGGCATATGATGACAAGAGTTATTTAATGTCGGGCAAAACGTGACAGGTTTATTAGTGTTGTGTGTCGATGCCGAGGCACGTTGCGGTTTACTGAGGTGCCAGGCTGCGGCTTTCATTTCAGGCTTTTTATCTTTCACGCACTCCCCGACGATTGTGGTGTGGAGGACACACAACTGTCACACTTCTAAAAAAAAAACACACACACCAGCCACAAACTGTTGACCACTTTCTACCTTGACCCCAAGATGAAGCTGTGAAATGTCATGGTTTGGTTGTTCAGCTTCCCGTTTTATTTTGTAGTTTTTGTTTGTTTGGTCACGTCACTTCCTGCCTTGGTGAGTTTTCCCGCTCACTTTTTGATTACCTGCGATGATGCCCGTTCATCCCATTCCCCAAGTATTTGCGTGTGGCAGTGACAATGAACACGCAGCAACAGATGCGGATTTGTTTTTGAAACGTTTTATTTGAATCACATAATACGTTGTGTAAAAAAAATAAAATAAATAAGCTTTTTCAAAATTTAAATTTGATTTCTATAAATCCAGTTATTTCTGGTACCGGGGGGGCCCTACTCTGAAAACTGCTGCTTTAACAGATATTTATAAAATGTTTTGTCCTGGTCTTTCCATCATATCACACAGTCAAAAAATGTATAATATGAAACTATATGTACACAAAGTTAAATGTTATTATGCCGCAACGTGCCACGAAATTTAATTTTCTCAGCAGATATAATTGTAAAGACTTTTTACAGTACCGACATCTGTGCTGTAGGTTCTGTACCATCATTCGGAGGATTTTCCGCCCAGATGTAAAACGCCCCGCATGGGTTGTGCAGTGTGTGTGTGTGTGTGGTTTATGTGAAATAAGAGCAAGAGCCTGTGGAGGGGACCAAAAAAGAGAGAAATGTTTAACCTTAGAGCACAACTGTGGTATTGTAATGAACTCTTTGCCCGGGCAGCGATTTTGTAAAGAGTAATTTCAGTGTCACGTCCGATCAATTGTGACGCTGTTAAAAGAGTATCTCACACACACACACACACACACACACACACACACACACACACACTCGGCTCTCCAGATTTTGCTCTGCCCCCCCTCCCCCCAAAGAAAATCTGCAGATTAGACACATACCAAACCATGTCAATGCAGAAAGAAAAATAAAAAAAGTTGTTTTGTTTAACACCCCAAGGATGTGCTCATAAGAACGGGATAAAATGCGCTGTATGCTGTCAACTTATCCCTGAGCTGGAAATATGGACTTAGATGAAAAGGAAGATTTTTTTGTTTAAATATATACATGTATGAAGGAGAGTGTTGAAAATGCGTCATTTAATGCAGTTTATTAGGTACGTCTAGCTAAAAGTAGTGGAGTCCCATATGAGAGTCCTGACATGGACGGTTTAAAAACTGATGAGCAGCAATGTGTCAGTTACCATCATCAGTGACTCTATTGATCTTTATCGTCTGATCTATTGGTTATAAAATGGGACACATTGACAACCCCTGCGACATATTGCGTGCGAATCCTTGACTCATCACAAATGTTTGGAAAACAATTCCAAAAACCTCCAATCTGGCAAACGTGTCAAACTTGCTTGCTGATTCAGTTTTTTGTCTACAGAAAGGAAATCCAGAGAATAATGCAAAATTCGACACTTTCATGAGTACAATATATTTGACAACAAATGTGTGTGGGCCAACGATGAGGCATGTTGTTATTTCACCTATATTTCCTGTTTCTTCTCACAGTGTTGAAAGCTCTTGTCTTTTTTTTTTAACCTTCTCGTGAAGCTGAATTATCCTGCAGCTGCAAAAAATTTGCTTTTCAACCGATTGCAGTTTGGTTAGAGAGAAGAAGCTGTTCAGCTGTGACTCATTCTCATATCCTCCATCCACTACACTGTGTGTACGTGTGTTTGTGTGTGTGTGTGTGTGTGTGTGTGCATGAGAGAGCTTTGTGCCACCACATCTGGCCCCTGCATGTGTGTGTGTGCGTGTGTTTTTGCAGGGGTCAGAGGTCGGCCGGGTGTGAGTGTGTCTGCAGGTGAAAGCCTCAGACTTTCATAATCACAGGTCAAGGTCATTAACTCTTTTTTTTTTTTTTGTGTCAAACACGGAGCAGGAGGTGAACAGGTGGCGTTCACGGTTTCAGGGACACGAGGCGAGAGCAGATATATAATGTGTTTGAAAGGAAATAACACAAAAACGCACACACAAGTTTTAGGATGTTAAATCAAATCAGGGCCAAGATCAACGTGATGACATTTTTTATAATTAATTACACATTCGGAAGAATAGACTCATTCATAATAATAATTAACTTATTTTTTGATTCATTTATTTTGTGTCGCCTGCTGATGTGATGCAATGTAGTTGACGGAATAAATGTATTGTTTGTGAAATTACATCAACACAATCCTTATCGTGAGGTCGGACATCTCCGCTTTGTGTAAGCATGATGCGAAACATTTCGCAATAGGCGTGTTGTTTAATTTTCACTGAACACTGGCATATCTTGTTATTTTAGTTCTGCATATTTGTGGCCTAAAACGTGCATCAATACAAAATGTGATAGAAAGAAATACTGACGTGTTTCTATAAACATTTGGAGGCTTTTTTTTTTTTACTTCCTTTAGTTAAAAAACAAAACAAAAACCCTTTTGATTCAGGTTCAAGGGTGAAGCTGCTATTTTTAGCGCCAAGTGCGAGAAGGTCGACCTCTGTCCTCTCTGGCCTGGGGTCAGGGGTCAGAGGTCAAATGTCGGCAGGCTGAGATGACAGTTTATTTTCAGTGTAAACACGGCGGCTATTTAAGTCCACATAAAGAGGCTGGTCAGATAATTATAGCACCAGTTGGTCGGCTGCCATTTATCCACCCACCCTATTGGTCAATTGCAGCCATATGTGGACAGACTAGGGGGTCTGCCACCATGTGTGTGTGTGTGTCTTTGTGTGTGTGTGTGTGTGTTTGCATTCATTCACTCCTGTGTAAATGTTGGCATCCTTCCCTTCCTGTGTTTTGAATATACACCACTTCATATCTTCTTTTTGTTGATGTGAGGGTTAGGTATCACCTCTCGTTGTGTGTGTGTGTGTGTGTGTGTGTGTGTGTGTGTGGTTTCTCGGTGTAAATGTCAGTATTGCTGTTGTTAGTGTGTCTGCAGCTAATCTGCTCTTCAATTTGGCCTCGGAGTTTTAAAACAGCCGTGTGCAGGCGTCCCTCCCACTGTGGACGGAATCATATCAAAAGCAAAAAAATAAAAAAGAAGAAGAAAAAAGAATCCCCTGTTAAAAGGTTGTTTATGCCGCGCCCTCTGGAACCACCCAGATGCTGAGCTGTGGACGAGGTGGAGAGGATGAAACGACCTACTCCTCAATGCTCAAAATGAACATGGCGTTTTTTTTGTTTTTTTTAAGTGATTTTTTTTTTCAACTGCAACACGCACACAGTCAATATTAATCCAATCCAAGATGCTGGAGGACATGGGCCTGTAAATATGCCACTGTTTGCCAACATTTTTGACAAAGAAAGTTTTTTTAAAAGTGGGTTTAATCCCAGACTTTCACACTTACCTCGGACACCTGCACAGGTTAAGTTCAGAGACAACAATCCCTGTTTCCTATTTTTAAATGACACTTTTTGGTCCCCCCCCATTTTGGGACGTTTCATCTTGGATTTTTTGAGCGTCTATCACCAAAGTTGATATCACGATGTGCTGAGCTGGTTTTCTACGAGCCTCTTTGACTTACGGAGGTGGGTGTAATATTGTGTTATAGAGAAAATGCAGAATGGGTGGATTGGAAGGTGGGAGGCGGCTGTACTGTATGCACGCTGTGTTCCGACTTCTAGACTCTGCCCACTGATCCCTATCAACCAAAGAGACGACTGGCGCTCAGTAGCTCGGCTTCCGCAGCAATTACCTTCTCCCCCGAGACACCGGGAGAAACCGAGAGCACAGCAGCTTCTCTGTGGGTGTGTGAGTGTGTGTGTGTTTGTGTGTGTTTGTTTGCGTGTATGAGCAGGGGTGAGGGGATGTTTAAGAGATGTATGTGCATGCTTACGTGCACATGCTTTGGTATTCATTGTGTGCGTGAGTGTGTCTGTATAAAAACCCCGGTGTGCCTGTGAAACAGTTCACCCACATAACCAAAAATACCCATAATCCCTCTGTGTGCCCACATTAGGTATTTAGTTTCCCATTTACAAATGGCCTCCAGCTCCAGCTTCCATTTCAGAACTGAAAGCTGATCCACTCTGAAGTTGAGCCAGTGAGACAGCAACGGGTGTCAGGAACAGGGTTTAGAAATGGACCAAAGGCAGGATTTTAGCATGTTTTAAGCGTGTTAATCAACCGTGTTATGGTAGATGGATTGAGAGAATTGTTTAAGAAGAAAACTTGAGTTGGTAATGACCAGATTCATATGTGGCATATAAAATGGTGTCATCTGCATAGAGTCGTTTATTAGAATGTCTGGTTGCTGAGGTGATGGAAATAACTGCTTGAGGCGGACACCTCTTTGTAACCTAAATTTAACGGCTTTGATCAGAGAGTTTGGTAATAACATACAAACCATTGTATTGGTGGCAGAAAAGTTTTGAATTTTTGGGCAGAACGTGCAGCACCACACGGAATGTAAATCAAGGCGCAGCGTTTTGGGTTATTTCGTGACTGAAGGACTTCTACTTGTGCAGGAGCGTTGGTACAGTTTTGTGTTGTTGCGTACAACTGAAAGACTTGATTGTTTGATTTCAAACGTGATGCTCTCAAGACAAAGAGGACAATGTTTATACTCTAGGTGTGTCGTAGCTTCCTCATGGACGACACCTTGAATTGCAAGTGATTAATTGCTCAGTGCAATATGGTGTGTGTGAGTGAGAAAATGTGGTCATAACTAATTGTGTTTGCTTGTAGGGGCGCAGCAGCTACGTCTGTATACTTACTGTATATAAATGCATGTGTGTCATCTATGCACAGCGTGTCCATACATGAACGTGTGCATATGCACGTCACAACATGCACGTAGATGTGTGTGACAAGCGTGCACGTGTGTGTACTTCTGTGACTAATTGGAGAGAGGTTGGAGTCAAGGCTCAAGGATAAGATAAGATTGCAGAAACCAAACGCTGCTGTCAGGAAATAACAGTCTAACTGCAGTTTCACTGTTTTCCCAGCGAATGTTTCATTGTTGCTTTGTGTGCAGCGTGAGCCTCATCAACCCCGAGGTATTTTATTTGAAAAAAAAAAAAAAAGTCAAATTTCAAAACTGCTTCGCTGCTAAACTTTAAGGAAAGAAAAAAACCAGAAAAGATTTGCCCCGACGGTGGAAGAAAGTCTGACTTTGTGCAGATACGTGGTTCTCTTTGGGTCCGACAATGGCGAGAAGCATCTGGTAACACTTCTGTGTAATTGCCGCTGTGAAACCCTGAAGATCTGAGAGGAGAAGAAAAATTCCAACATGTTTTTCCTCCGTCCTTCTCCTGCCCCATTCGCCTTGAGTTGGAATTTCACCAGAGTTTTAGGCAAAAACAAAAGAGACGGGTGTTCTGTGTGTGTGCAAGAAAAAAAACAAAAAAAAACACTCCTGCACGGGATGAAATACAAGGAGGGAGTTTTTTTTTCTCTTTATCAAGTGTGTGTGTGTGTGGGGGGGGGTGAAATTAAGTATCTCTATTGTATATGATAAGTTTAGGTTCAGTTCAGTCGTTTCTCCAGGTGTCAAGACTCTGAGTTTGTGTGTCTGCTGATGTCAACGTCCGTATTAACAGTCGACACAAACCTAACACAGAGAACCAGATACCTGTCCATCAAACAGTGAGAGGTGACCTGTCCCGCCCCTTTTCTTTTGTTAAATAAACCGTGGCTTATCATTCTTGATAAATCCTTTTAAATTTCAGAAATACAGCAGATTAACACAGAATGGCAGAATGTGCATCTGTAAACTCCAATGCAAGTATTATGTAGTGGTTTATATTAAAAGGACAAAAATAGAGCCAGTACTAAATTGACACAGACATTTTGTGTGTTGTTGTGCTGCAGTGATTTTCCTTTTTTTTCTCAAAAACCAATAAAAGAACACTATCATTATAAAGACAAAAGCTTGTAAATTATGTCACAATCTGACACCTAAACCATTTTAATTTCCAGCCACTGATGAGACTGCGGAGAGAAAACAAAGGCTCTAAATCACAGAGCTTTCAGACAAAACAACACAATTTTTGCAAATTCTGCAAATCAACAGCTTTTTTTTATTTATTATTATATGTCCTACTCTGTTTGTTGCATTTAAAAAACGATCATCCAGAGCATTCTCACGTTTGGTAACAAGGCCAGTGGATGAATAATGCTCCACTCGCATTAAAAATGTTTTTTTCAGCTTCAAAAAGCCAGACGTTAATAATAATATCAACAAAAAGTAAAAATATATGTTGCAACAGGTAATGGAATAAAGAGAATTTCAAATAAATAAATAAATAAACTTAAATCTAACAGATAAGAAGGAGCAGAGAAATAAATATACAGTGAGTGCACCTGACGCCGTGTTTACTTTACACCACTGCTGTGTATGTGACATTTTAATGAGGAGATGACATGGTTGGACAGACCTGGTTTGAGAACACATTGACCACACACACACACAGACACACACACACACACACACACACAAAGTCCGCCATCACCAAACTGAATACTTTATACCCACACCAAACCGCATTTCACCAACATACCCAGCCACAGCAATGAGCCCACCCTGACTCTCCATCCCAATCCCACTCTAATTTAGCGTTTCAAGTCTCTGTGTGGCACCAGGGTGGCAGGGTGGCACCGCTGGGGATTTGTGGGTGTCTATGCTTCCATGGAGGGGGGGTAAAAAAAAAAAAAGGGAGGGGGGGGACATGTGCCCACACGCTGTCTGCCAGGCTTCAAAGCCCTCTCTCATTTTGTTTGGTGCAAAAAGCTGCATTTTCTTACACACAGTTTGTTTCTTTCTGCCGAGCGCTTTGTTGTGAAGATTTTTTTTTCTTCTTCTTTATCACTTAAGTTTATTACAGTGAATGAATGGGCAGGTATGCGGGGGAGATGGGATGCACGTTAAGGATGGAACAAAGGGTTCACGGTTTTAATCTTATTAGGCATTGAGGTGTGGGCATTAACAAAAGAGAAAAAAAAAACTGATTTCCAGAATATACGTTAATGAAATTACAACGACAATTATTGTCACATGTTAAAGTGAACCGTTAAAAGTCAGGTTGAAATCCTGCACCACCAGACACTACAGGTTTTTTTTTGTTTGACTGTGGACCATAAGGGCACAGGTGCATGCTCTATTCATGCCACATGGGCACTGGATTTAAAAGAAAAGAACAAATCTTATTTTATAATACAGATAATTAAAGACACTGGAACTATGCACCTGATGAACACTTTGTTAGATCAAATGAAGTTGGGCCACTTCATTCTGAGGCGAAAACGTGAATTTGTGCAGCATGTTCATCTGTCAGCTGCCGGAACATTTTCCTCAAAACCCAAACCTGGTGGAAAAGTGAGGAGATCACCAAAGTGGCACATGTTAATATCGTCTGGACCAAAGTGGTGGTATAAAAAAAAAAGTTCAATAGCAATTTAGATTAAGACAGGATGTAGACTCTGGGTATAAATCTGCCGCTGACCACATTTCACCCATCAGCTCTGTGTGAGTTACCAAACCAAAAGCCACATACAGCTCATCGCTGGTTTTAATGAGTTTTTTTTTATTTTTATTTTTTTTCTGAGAATTAAGTCGCTTTGATGACATTGCTCAACTTCTCTCATATTCTACATTCATCAAATCAAAAGTTTCTCTCCCATCCTGAAAATAACAGTCATTTCATTTTGGGGCGACTCCACAATTAAATTTTGGATAATTCACACACAGACACACACACACAGCACTTTGTGTCGGATCTGTATTTATTTACGAAAAAGTTTGTGAAAATGTTGTGGCCTTATTACGCGCTACGGTCAGATTATTTAAATGTAGTCTTGTACTTCTCGCAGGATCATTAACTGTGAACATTGATTTTGATGGATTGATTGATTTTTTTCTTTTTTTTTTTTAAACATTCTTTATGGCTACATGGCACAAAATGTACCTTTATATATTTTTTTATTTTTAAGCATTAATCATTTTAACTTGTTAGTTCTAAAATTCAGGGAATTATAGTGTCAAGTAAATCTCTCTAATTTGTAAAAAAGGGATTTACGTTAATATTACAAAGAAAAAGTGATGTTAAATGTTTTTAACAAAGCTTAACCTCTGAATCTTCACCCTTTAATCAAAATAGAACTTTCTATTTTAACAATCTTTACACATTATTCTGTTAACTATTCTTAGGTCCTATAGTGATTTCTTTTTATGGCTTATTTTTTATTGGCCTCTTCTTATTTATTATAATTTTCCCAGCACTTCTCGAGTGAGAAAGGGAAAAGTTGAATATATTTTTGTGCGTTGTGTTCTGTTGTGTTTGTCATGTTGTTGTATGACAGACCAGCTTTAATCCTGCACCCTGAATAGGAACCACATCAGTATTGGGATCATATGACATGCGCCAACAAAGCCAACATGTTTACAGCCCCGTCGAGTTTTATTTTATTTATTTTTTCATGTGCTTCATCAAAGATTAAACTGTAGCTCCGGAGTGACATATCACTCTAACACGACGTGTTGATGGATGTGTTCACATACAAGCTGCTGCCTGTCTAATCAGAGACGCTCTGAGGCTTTAATTCAATCTGCCCTCTCGCCCTCAGAGGACCACAGACAGTCTGTGATTAAATGACCACCCACAGACAGACAGACACAGATAGACAGAGAGAGAGAGAGAGAGAGAGCGACAGGTAGGACGAGAGACCAAGAGTTTTAAAGACGCCACAGAATAATAATTGGCTGATAGGTGCATGAAGCCATGGAAAATAAATCCAGGCCTTAAGGTTTGTTTGACCTATGACGCTCACCGAATGGACAGATATAATGGTCCAGTGCACGGCTTACCTGCGCTTTAACGAGCCTGTAAAAGGAAATTCAATTACAGCCGAATGTAAAACACATTTTATTTATTCGCAGAGCAATTGTCGGCCACTCTGCCACGTGACAGTGGAGGATTTTATCTAAAAAAAAAAAAGAGTTTGTGTTGGAGCAGAAAATCTGTTTAAAAGAAAAAAAAACATTTAAATGACTTCAAGATTGTTTTTTTTCAGTGACGCACACACACACACGCACATTTGACATGCGACTACACGAAAAGTGGTGCCCAACAAATGTCTCATTTGACACAGAAGGCTGAAACTGCATCTGAAACTCGCGTCAGTTCAAAAGCACCGAAAGCTGTTTTGACGTGAACGCTCACTGAGTCGTATCATCATGCTGAGTTTGTGTCTGTCAAGCAACGGCTGGGCCCGGGTCCAGGAGACACACACAGCACGCAGACAAACACACACTGATACACACACACTGGTATCTACTGCCCTCTAAAGGGTAAAAAAAGAAAAAACAATCAGTCAAATGTATGTAGTGTAAGTTTTAAAGAATAATTAATTGTATTAATGAGTGATATTATTGATTAGCCGATTAAGTGGCACTAAACATTTATGTCATTTAATTAAAATGACATGACATGACGTGTGTGTGTGTTTCTGAACAGCAGCTAACAACACATTTCAAGGTTCATTTCAGTTTTAATCAACTTATTCATAAAATGCATTATAACAACAACATTGTATGGCTGATGGGAACATCATTTAAATGGTGTAATTTTTGTTTGTGGCCAGATCAGATCTCCAGGCAACACTTCTAGAAAAAAAGAAAGAAAAAGAAACTAAGAACCAGAATCAGACAGTGAGAATTACCGGTTCTGCAGCAATCTACTAAAGGGGGGAAAAAAACGGTGCCCGTTCCTCAATTTCATAACTACTTTATTTTGTTGTTTATTTGTAACAAGGGTCTTTGGGGGCAAAGATGATTGTGGGTTATGGTGGTGGATCCATTTATTTCCATTATCCTGATCCCTGATGTAACAAAATGAGAGTTTATGGAAAGATCAGAACCGATGAATCTTCCACTTTAAAATCTGAAATCTATTAACCACAAAGCCTATGTCCCAGTGAGTTACTGGATGTTGGTAGCTGCAGAGTTTGTTTGTTTTAATCCCACACCACAGCTCCCTCTGCAGACACTCAACACTTTTTTAGTCACACACATGCAGTGTTAGTTGACCTAATGTGTAAAATCAGTTTCCATTCAAGCAAAAAAATCCGTAATAATATCAGCAAAACAAGTGAAAAAAACAAACAGCGGTGAGTGTTTTATTATTATAATCTATAGTGTAAGCATTTGAGTCTTGTCCTGTTTATTAATGCATCCAAATCAACATTTAATTACTCCCAGTATTTGTTTATTTGCCTTAAAATAGTTCGGCATATACAGGTATTTAGAGGGTTGAAAGGAGCACAGAGACAGAATGTAGAAAAACCGACAGAGCTAGAAAAGCGTGTTTTTTCAGGGCCACTGGGGTTTGCTCCAGTATGTTTTTTTTTTGTTGTTTTGTTGTTTTAAGTTGATCAGAGTCAAACATGAGCAAACTGTTGGTCCTGACCCCCAGGAGAGAGGAACGCATCTGAAGGATCACACTCATTGTCTTCCTCCTGTGTAAGTAATAGATAACTTTGTAAAATATATATATATATATATATATATAATAATTGTCTTAACCTGATCATATAGGGCCTGTAAATGGAGCTTTTCATGTTACACATGTATTTATTATAGGCTGTACATTAAGATCTGGACTATAAACATTACATAATCACTTACATGTGGAAATATAAGTGAAATCTACAGTATATCAGTCTATAACATGTCAGGATATTTTTTTATTTGTCTAGGCGTTTTTATTCATTCCTATGAAGTTAATTGTATTTATTCTGTGTCATATAGAATCAGCTGTTATATAATTAGATGGATAATATGTATACAATAAAATAAAAATAGAGTTTGAAAGATTTGAAATAAGGAGGTGGGACTTTTCGTAACTGTGTTGTTTTTTAGAGAAAAAGTAAAGTGAAAATAATGCAAAACTTTATTTTATTTCTTTTAATCGGAGTGTTTTTGACCCTGATCCAAAGGAAATGGGACCGGGTGCCGGTGTGGTCCGAGGCTAGCCGCCGTGTTCGAGTCTCCGCCTGGTGAAACCTGAGAAGTGCAGCGGCGTTGGCGGCAGGGCTGGACGACACTGTGCCCGGCCTCCGGAGCTCCTGAACGGCAGTCAGTTAACGGAGCAGCATGGCCTCGGTGGCGGGCGGCTCCCCGGGCTGCCGAGCCATGGTCACCGCGGGGAAGTACCTGTCGAACCCGGGTCTCGTGGCCCCAAACTCGGGCCTGATTCAGCGGAGGGTGTTCGGCGCGCAGCCGCGTAGGGTGAACTCTGACGCAGCAGGCACGCGAGGAAAGACCGCTGCTTGGGCCCAGCAGGACCCGGGCTACGTGGCCGCCGCGGAACGCCTGGGGCCCGCGAACCGGAGCCTGATCTACCGGGACGTGCGGGCCTTCCTGAACGAGGTGGGCGGGGACCCGCGGGAGGCCCGGTACTGGCTGACCCAGTTCCAGCGGGCCACGGCGGCCCAGTCCCACGCCTTCGCCGTGCTGGAGGTGGGTGATGACTTTTTTTTTTTTCATATATATATTATTATTCTTTATGAACTTTTTTGTTGAAATAACAAACTTATGCTTGTAAATAAAGTTTGCATAGAACAAAAGTTTAGTTGTGATGAGAGTGGAGGAAGTTAAAGAAAAGTTTTAGATTTGCGTTTGTAGTTGATGTTATTTACTGGTCATCTATGTCTATATCAATATCTATATATTGATATCTATCTAATGGACTGAACAGTATTTATCTGATCTCAACCCCCCCCCCCCCCCCCCGTTTTTTTGATCCAACACCCCCCCCCCCCCCCAGCTACAAAACGTAAATCCCGAACATATAAAACTTATGATTGACTGATTTTGTTTCGTTCTGTATTGCAAAAAACAGACTTCCATTATGAATTCACAAAACTCGTCCTGATCCAAGTGCGACTGTGATTTCATTTCAAATCAGAATCTGGAACGTGGGGCGATTGACGCTATTCCCGCAGGGGAGTTTGTCATGGAGCCGTATCCACATGTCATCATTATACCATTGTAGCGGCTCTGTTTGGTTCACTGTGGACAATGGGGACTCAAACAAAGGCCCTTGTGTCTCTTGCAGGTGGACAGCTCGGTGTGGGACAGCAGGGAGATGGTTCACAGCCTGGCCTTCGGCCTCTCCTTCCTGCAGAGGATGGACATGAAGCCGGTGGTGGTGATGGGCTGGTCTGAGGAGGAGGAGGAGAAGGAGGAGGAAGTGGAGGACGTGGTGACGGTGTCTCGGCGGCGCCGAGGCCTGGTGCTGCGGAGCCAGCAGCTGACCGAAGCACTGCAGCAGCACTCGGCCTCCGTGCTGCCCTTTTTCTCTGCTGAGGCCTTCCTCCTGCTGCAGGACGCCCCGCGAGGAAGCAGGTGAGGGGCTCTCATTATGAATTCATTCATTAATAATTGCTTCAGGATTTGTAGCAGGGTAAGCAAAAAAGCGCCTATTACATTTAATTTAATTTAATTATACATTTAATCAAACTTCATCTATAACTTAATTATATATATATATATAATTAAAAAATGAAGTGGTGCAGCCAAGTCAAAACATCAAGACTTTTAGAAACTAAAAAAAGGTCAATAATGCAAACGTCGATTATTTGATAGTTGTTTTGTTTTTCATATTGAGCTCCTCACCTGTACGTATATCCACTTTCTTTCTCTTACTGTTTTTCCTCTCTCCTCTGACCCCCTCTCCCCCGTCAGTGTGCCTCCCCACATCTCCGTGGACCCCAGCCTCCTCCAGTGGAGCCTGGACTGCGGGACCATCCCGTTGGTGTGTCCGGTGGGGAGCGACGGCCGAGGCTGCTCGGTGCTGTTGGACCCCACGGAGGTGACGGCGGCCATTTCCCGAACGCTGCAGCCGCACAAAGTCATGTTCCTGAATGACTCGGGAGGACTGCGCGGCCAGGAGCACAAGGCAGGAACACACTCGGATATAGTATAGTATTGTATAGTATAGTATAATATATATGGTAGAGCCAGACCAATATATATATTTGTAAGACTCATACCGACTTCTATATTTGAGAATTTGAATATCCGATGATGATATATGGGCTGATATTTATTTTTTCAGAAACACATGAAAAAAAAGAGATACCTAATATTTGTTATGTGTAGTAATTTAAGAGTCCTCACCAAAATAACATGACATAATGCATTTTGAAAAATAAACTGGTTTTATTGTCATAAATAGTATTTTTGAACAAAATGACAACACAATATATTATAGTTTGGATAAATAAGATTAAAATGTGTGACAATTTAAAAAAAGTTGGCCTATAACACTTTCATTTATCGGCCGTTATAAACACAGATGCAGCAGCTCATTATATCGTCTGCGGAATATAAATAATATTTTGATTTATTCCTGCAGGTGCTGGGCAGTGTGTCGTTGCCTAGCGACCTGCCCGCTCTGTCCGCAGCGGCGTCTCTGAGCGCGGCGGAGCTCCACCGAGTGGCGACCATCGCCCGGCTCTTCACCCAGCTGCCCAGCGAGTCGTCCGCCGTCATCACGTCTGCAGACACGCTGCTGAGCGAGCTGTTCAGCCACAGAGGTGAGAGAGCGCCATCTCCTGCAGCTCCTCACACATGTGCAAACACACACGCGTGTTCCATACGTGTGCAGAGGTGGCTTTCGCCTCCCTGCTGTGATAAGTACTTTTTATTTTTTTAAATAACTCTTTTATTTATTGTCTGGCCCATCTTCTCAGGGTCAGGGACGCTCTTTAAAAATGGAGACCCCATCCACAGGTAAGCACATCTGTAATCCATGTCAGGATTTGTTTATTTATTTTTGGCTTTGTGACAATCATCATAATCTCATGGTGTTTTTTTTTTTCTTTGTGTGCAGGTACAGCTCTCTGGATGGGATCGACGTGGATAGTCTTCTGGCTCTCATCAACAAGTCATTTGATAAAACTCTGAGACGAGAGTACGTGGACTCTCTGAACGGACGACTGCATTCCATCTACCTCTCCGAAGGGTCAGTGCTTACAAGCTTTAAATCCAAGAACATCCTTTTATATATAAATGACAGAATATCCAGTAAAAACATAAATCCTCCCTCTTGCTAGTTCCATAAATACAGACATTTGAAGGAGTGATCTCACAAACGCTAATGACTAGTTGGTCTCTTGATATAAAATACATTTTCTCATGGATTTTTTATTTTTTTTTACTGTCCCCCTCCAGCTACCACGCCGCAGCCATCATCACGGTGGAGCCGGTGAGCGGCGGCACTCCGTACCTGGACAAGTTTGTGGTGAGCAGCAGTATGCAGGGCCAGGGCACCGGCCACGTCCTGTGGGAGTGTATCCGACAGGACCTGGGCAAACTCTTCTGGAGGTCCAGATCCACCAACCAGATCAACCCTTGGTAAGACACACACACACACACACTCTCACACACTTGCACACACCTTATAAGACTCCTGTGCTGGCTTTTGCACCACATTGCATTGATTTGACGGATGCTTTTGTCCTAAGCAACTCACAATGGGTGTCTGCTTGAACCATGTGTGAGAAACAACCACATTTCATCCACATTTAGCAAACGACAAAAAAAAAACATGTATTTCGTACGAGTTTTTTTTTCTCCAAGAGTAAAATATATGTAGTCTTTAAAGGTTGGCTTGCATCCTTTGGCAGAATATGTCCTAATTTCAGTGGGAAGCTCAGCCTTGACCCAGACGAGTGACCACGGTCTCCTCTGAGAGAGACGGGACGGCTCAGACACACACTGACCCACAACTGTCCCCGTGAGGAGACACACACAAACTCACGGGCCTGACATATGTGAGTGTGTGTGTCACACACCTACAGTAAACTCACATATATTTTAGTTTTTCATAATCTTTACAAGAATTGGAGATGATGACGAGTTGATTATTGGAGAAAATAATCATAATCAGCAGATTGATTTATAATGACAAAAGCAATCACAGGCTTCAGTTGGATACAAAATAGTTGCAAAGAATAAACTGATTATTGATTTCTGAAGTAAATGTAATACTTCTTTTACAACTGCTGCTAACCTGCAAACTAAAAAAAATATATAATTTCTTTTAAGGGGCATTTTGACTGATTCTTATAATATAAATTGTGAAATGTGTTGATACATTGATTTGATTTTTACACAAATCAATGATTCACTGTTTTATATACTGTACATGTCAATTGCTGTAACCTGCGCCTCTTTCTTGAAATGCTCTCACAGACCTGAAACTGTTCAAACATAAAATGGTTGCATTTTTAATATAAATTAATATAATATAATCCTAAAATAAAATAAACAATTGATTCTCTCCAGGTACTTTAAACATTGTGATGGGAGCTTTGCCAACGGAGAGTGGACCGTCTTCTGGTTGGGCCTGACGGACATCAGAGATTCCTATGACCTGGTGGAGTACGCCAAGAACATTCCTGACTCCTTCTGCAGCCCCCAGCTACTCCTTGTACCTCCTGCAGCATCCTGAGCCTCCTCCGCCTCCTCCTGAGAGGAACTGAGGAAAGGCGATGAAGCGGCAGCTCTTCAGTCAACATTTCTTGCCTTCCTTGAGCTTCTTAAAATACAAAAAACCCAACTCAGTTTTGTGTTTACAATGGTACAATTTTGAGAAAAAACTGTGACTCTACATAAATAATCAATTTCCCTGGTGTGTGGGAAGGTTACTGTGAATTCCTGGGCAACATTTGCAGAATGTAAACTGCCTTTTTTTTAATATACATGAAGGCAGGTAAGCAAACTGTTTACTGAGCGTCTAAATGGACGATTTGTAAATATCAGTTTATGTATTAATAACTTTTGGAATCCTATTTTTTGCAGACATAAACTTGGTAAGACATGGGCACATAAAACGGGGGATCCACCGAGGGGATCTTGACGAGTCTTAATTTTCATTCAGAATACTCTTAATCATATGTCCTTGTGTAGTTTCCTTGGTCTTCACTTCACTTTTGGTGTGATGATGGTGATGATGATGACGATGATATGCAGGATGAAGATTGACTGAGTTGATTTCGTTCAGATTTGGTGGACTACTTGGTGGTTAGCTGTAGAGCGGTTTATACTCAACGTTTGTACTTATTTGTGGTGAAGGGAGAGTTGAGATACTTTGGTTGGACTTACATTGCTCCATTTTCTTCTTATGAATGTTTGGAGAATTATGTATGCAAATAAACCTGAAGCTTTAACTTAAAAGTATTTTTTTCCCCTGTGTTTGGCTTATTATATTTATAAAACAGAAATGGAACAGTGTATGTTGAGATATTTGGTCTGAATATATTAATTCCGATCGTAAACAGGGTCAAATTATTTAATTGTGAAAATTAAATATTCATTGCTAAAATTTACTAAATGATGTTTTTCACCTTCAATAATATATACACGAGTAAAAAGTTATTCAAGAATCTAAATAATAATTAAATATATTCATTCATTTCTTACTCCCTCCACTCCAGTAGATGGCGCTGCACAAGTTCTCCGCTCTGTTCCACGAAAGGTTTTCGGGTCATGTGCCCGGAAGCAGCCGGTGATCTAGGAAAAACATGGCGGAGGCGGAACGAGGAGCAGCGGCGCACGGAGCTCAGACAGCGGCTGAGAAGCTGCAGCTCCGCCGGCGACAGGAGCTCGAAATGTGGAAGAAGAACATGGCGAGGCTCCGTAAGAGGAACCTATTCACCGGCCTGGGCATTGGAGTGTTCGTGGTGGGGATGTGTATCCTTCACCGTGTCCTTCACACAGGTACCTCCAGGATGTTATCTAAAACAAAATATCCCCGTAAAGTCATATAAATAACATTGAAATATTTATTTCATATAATCTAATAATAATAATAATAAACACCTGGTAGGATAAAAGAGTGGTTTGTCAAAGTCCAAAGGTTTAAACAAATAAATAGGCACATTTAGTGACCGTTAATACTGAACCTAATACTCAAATAAAGTTTTGAAGGAAATTAACAATAAGAAACAGAGTGAGAGAGAGAAAAGTTTGTGTTGAACCCACGTGGTCCCAAGTGGTCCATTTAGTAAAGAAGACATTGTTTGTCTCCTATCCATTATTAAGGATTTGTAGATGGGTCTAAATACTGAATCTGGATTTCAGATGATTAATCTTTTGTAGATTAATGTAAAACATTTTATTTTACATTACATTTTTCACAATAGGTCAGTAAAACTGCTTAATTTTTTTTGTCATTTACCAAAATAAGGTATTTTATTATTACATCAGTAATATTCTTAGTCCTACTTTCTGGTTTGTTCAATGTGGCATAAACACCTTATCAAACTGTTTCAAGTTTTATATATATTTTCTTTTTCTTTTTTTTCTCAAACATCATAATATGAGCTTTGGACATGTGTGTGACACGAATGTGATCCATTTACAAATGAATAAATGCAACAACTCCTCAATCCACTCCCACAATACATATCATGATAAAGTTCCACTCAGTTCCCCTTGTCTTTTTTCTTTCTGGTGCTTTGAGGGTCATCATGTTTTTTTATAATTTTTTTTTCCAGAATTATTGTGTTTTTTCCTTTAACCGGTATTGCTCCAGTTAGCTACACCATCATGTCGGTGAAGCAGGAGAGGATTGTGGAGGAGCTGGATGATGAAGCCAGAGTCCACATCTTCAAAGGCCCGCGGACCGGTGCCAACTCCTGATCAGCTGTTAGTGTGACATCACAATGAGTCATTTTGGCTCCATATCTCTCACCTAACACTCTTCAACATCACGTAACCCAATAAGGACATTACACTTTATTTTCTGTTTTCTGTTAAAAGTATATATAAAATGTATCATTAAAATGATTGGTTTTTGAATCTTTTCTTTTAAACCTTTGTTGATCCGGTAAAGTCCTAATAAGTTCAGTAAGACAGCAAAAAGACAGTGGGTTATAATCTCGTACTAAGTTCTGGGAAAATGGACAATATTCAGAAAATGTACTTTTGATTATTAAGATGAAGTACTAGTATGAGTTTGAAATTATTGTAGTCAGCTCAAAACAGGAACATTACATGTCAAAAAAATGTAAGATTAGTATGTAAGCAAGAATATAAATCAGCGTTTGTGTATAGATGTTAATGTTTCTCATAATAAATGGATATAAACTGTAAATAATAACTCACAGCCCACAAGGGTCTTCTCGGACCTTCCAGATATTTTGTATTTTAATCAAACATAAGGTTAAATTACAGTTTAGTGTTGAAAGTTGTGTGGAAGTTTATGTCATTTAAACAAAAAAAAATCAGTGTGCCTATGACTGAAAAGAGATTGTTTTTGCTTACATCTAAAAACAGGAAGTCTTTCAGGATCAACTTTGTCAGGTAAATGATTCAAAAGAGGTGAAATCTAATGCATTTTTGGTTTGTATATTCAACTATAACGGTTAAAGAGAAAAAAGTTTATTTTCCTTACAATCTTTAAATATAAAATAAAGTATGCCTTACTGTATTTGATTTTAATGCGGAAATTATTATTTTTTTCTATTTCCTCCAATTTGAAAAGTTGTATTTATTATTATTGTATTATGGCCTTTTTGGCTAAATGATAGTTTTCTTGGCTGTTTGTCAGATTTTTTTTTTTTTTTTTGCACATATGATTTGTGTCTCCAAGTCTGCGAGTCCACATGGTAACTCTCCAACATGTCCTCTAGGTGGCGCTAGATAGCTTCTCTGGGATGACACTGGCGAAAAGGGAGAGTTTTGGATGTGTGTGTGTGTGGGGGTTGTATCAGGTTCCATTCACACAAATCTAAGCAGAAAACACTGGGAAATCTTCAGAGGAGAATTTAGACGCGTTTTGACATTCACAGAATATTTCCTCTGACAATCAGAAACGCTCAATCTGATCAGTTTGTGGTGTTTTTGTGTCACGGTCGTTTATTTAACGCTGTGCTTACTTTCACTTAATATTGTGTCTCTATATGGGCACAATATTGGTGGTTTGTGTCTGTTGTGATGTTTGCTGTTTGATGCAGTTTCAGTGTCTGAAGCCTTTCTTCAAATCCCTCAAGTGCTTTTCCTCATCAGAGTCTGTATGATGAGAGGAATATCCGAAATAACAGTGTTTGTGTGTGTGTGTGTGCGCGTGTGCGTGCGTTTCGTATCCTTGGTTGACTTTAGAATCACTGAAAGTAGACTTTCCTGTGTGTGTGTGTGTGTGTGTTGTGAGTGTAACATGGAATTACATGAGGCGGGTCTGCTGTTGGACGGGTTTAAATGGCTGAGGTCAACTACACATCCAATTAAAACCGTGTTGAGTCAAAGCGGAGCGTTGTGATTGGTCCGTGTGGACACTCTGTGGCGAGCGAGCGGCGCGTCGGCCAAATCTGCTGCTTTCTTCTTCTCTACCTCCCCAAAGAAAAAGAAAAAACAGTCCACGTGTATCACGGATGTTTAAACCGTGTCCCAGCAGAGGGAGCTTCACCCTGCCGAGACATGTCCACTCTGTGTCTTTTTGTCCTCACAAATGCACCAAAACAATGAGTATTTTCGACAAATTTCAAAATTTGAAGCAAAACACACTTTTACATTTAACAAAAGCATTTTTACATCCTCCAAAGTCACAACATGAAGTACAAAGTAGGACAGTGTGTGTGTGCGCGTGTGCGCGTGTGCGCGTTGGGGACCTCGTTGGCTTCTGATGGGGTGATGTGTCATTGCTGAAGTGCATTGTGGTTTTTGTTGCGCCTCTTTGTGCAGTTCGTTGTAAGAGTTGAACAAATGTCAAGAGTTGTATTGATCTGAGCAGGAGCTGCCTGATCGACCAATCAGGGAACAGGCTCTGCTAAATATTAAATTGGAATGGAGATGAATACATGAATCTGAATTTGGATGAGCAACTTGTTACTTTTGTCATTTTTAAGGTGGGTTGACATATCTGCCATGTGAGTCCTGAAGACACAAACTTGTCGTCTCTCGTCATTTCGGGACTGTGTCATATTAATATTTAAATATTCATCATGAATATTATCAGTGACCCGATCACGATTTATAGCCGCGGGGATGATATCGTTTATGATGGCAGCAGGTTGAAAACATTTCAGATCTGTCGGTACATGTTTTTAAATTTGGCGTCTGATTGTGTAGATCACACTTGTGTTGTGGTGTTGCTATGTTTCAATTTGTGTCATCATTTTCCTCCTAATGTTCGGAGGACCTGAACTGTGGTGGAATCCTCAATTCATTCTTAATGGTTTAATTTCCTCTCCGCTGTCCGTGAGTGTGTGTTAGTGTGTGTAACGTTATATCCGCTGCAGTTTCCCTGTCTAGGCTTGTCTTGTGTGTTTCTATAGGCAGAGGTCGAAGCAGTGTAACCTGGCCTTGGTGTGTGTGTGTGTGAGTGTGTGGGTGTAGGTGTGTGTGTGTGTGTGTGTGTATAGGTGTGTGTGTAGGTGTGTGTGTGTGTGTGTGTGTGTGTGTGTGTGTGTGTGTGAGTGTGTGTGTGTGTGTGTGTGTGTGTGTGTGTGTGCGCGTGTGAGATTGTTTTTTACATGGATGATGCTGCTGATTGGATCTGTCTGATAGATTTTTTTAGGGGTTCTTAACAGCGATTTTACAATTAGATTTGTTTTTGTGTATTTATATTTTATTATAAAGCAGGTATTATTTCCATATTTAAATACTGTGAATATAAGTTAGATACGTCCAAAGAGAAATGTTCACCGCTTCCAGGTCCTCTGTAGCTTTGGGATGTTTTAAGAGTCAGGGTGTCATCTTTTAATTCTCCTGCATCTCTTCATAAAACAAACAAAACAAACAAATATCATTTATATCATCCCAGCGAGGTCGCAGTGAAAGCTTCGGAGTTTTTGGGAATAGCCAACTGTGAGCCGAGGGAGGCTGGAACTCGAGGTATGCTGGAGGCAGGCACAGACAGGAGCACGGAGGCTGAACTCCTTCACTCCCTCTCCCCACATTCACTCGTTCAATTTCTCTCATTTCTTTCATTTGTGCTGCAGGGAAACTGAATTAGTAAAAAAAAAAAAAAAAAAAAGACTTTAACTCGTCTGAGCCACAATATTACTCGTTCATAAACCTGAGCACGCCTCCGTCATGTCATCAAGTGTGTAAAAGAACAGAATGTTTATACTGTCACTTTAGTTTTAGTTTGCATATATATAGATATATATCTATATATACACTCACTTTATCAGAGAGGCCTCCTCTTCAAGTCTGCTCCTCCCGTTAATCTCCAAACTTCAGTGTGAAGTTCCGAATTTATTTTATTTATTTATTTACTGTGAATTCTTCACATTCACCTTTTTCGATTTATTCTACCTTTAGATTCATTAATAGGCAAATGACTGGAGTTACTTTGTCTTTTAATATGTAAAACATTGGATTATTTATTTATCATAGCATTTATTTCTTCTTGTTGTAATGTACAGCTGTAGACCTACTCTAAAACATATAGGGATTTCATATGAAGCGTTGTTTTTGATGAAAGGATTTAACAGTAAGTTCAATTTAGTTCATTAGAATGATTTGTCCGCTTTTCATATTTCATATTTTCATTTTATGAATACAACTCATGACACAGGACTTAGTTTCACTCTCTGCTGCCTGACCACATCAGTCGTTAGGAACTTAAAAAGGAGGAGGCTCCCCATGTTGGTTTATGGCTTTATTGAGAATTATTGATCAGGGAATATTGTGGGATAATTTTGCTGCCTTGACACGTGCAAATGCACAACTCAAAAAAAGCCAACACAATAGATTCACATTAACAGCTTGAGAAGCCATTTGGCCGATTCTCTGGGTCCCACATTCCACTGAAAGGACACACCCTGAGAGAGAAGCTCCTCCTCCTGCAGCCACGACTCAAAGTTTTCCCCCGTCTGAAAAAAGGAGGAGGAGGAGGAGAAGTGATGATGACGTGTGTTCATTTTTTGTCTCATCTGTTGCATTGAAGTCATCAGTTTTTCATTATTGCCCCTCGGTATCAAGCATCTTTATGTTTTTGTATCTCTGGCTTTACACATGAACTATAAACAACATATTTTGAAGATGTTGAAGTCTTTAAGTCTTCCAACTCGAGAAGGAAGAACTGCTTAGCGAGGGTAATGCCTGACACGCGTGTGCAAAGTACCAGGGGTGGTGGAACGTGCGCTCCATGTTGCCCAGGAGCATTTATTGTCCCGATCATGTTCATTTTGTCAAGTGTTAATGTTCAGTCTAAGTGTGGAGACTCCAAACCAGAGGCACCCTGCGTTTCCTTCATGGTGTGACCTGATGGTGAATCTGCTTTTTCCAGGGGGGGAGGGTTGCGTGTGCGTGTGCGCACGCGTGTGTTTGTGTCTGACTGAGAAGAGAGCAAAAAGGGAAGGAAAAGATAAAAGTGGAAAGAGGGAGACTGCGCATGTTGGTGACTCACATTGTCATCCAGATAGAGCCGATCAGGGAAGACCACCACCCACTTCACACACGCGCACACGCACTTTAGTTTAAATTAGCGTGCTGAGTCTTGCGTTCAGTCTGTGCTGGAGTTGGGGGCTGGTGAAGCATTTTTGCTCACACATTCATAACATACATTCATGTGACAGTTGTATCGTAAATAGGATTGTACATCATTGTAGAACACAAACGTTAAGAAGGCGTAAACAAGTTCATCTTAATCATGAATTTAACAGTAGTTTTATTTTAAACTGGAATTACTTTTTTTTTCAGTCGTACAGCAGGACTGTGTGTGTGTGTGTGTGCATGTTAAATATAGAAATGTGTATTATTTTATTATTATTATTTATTGTTTTATAATAGTCCATAAGCTTCTGTGAGCTGGTTGCAGTGGTTCATATTTATTAGTGATGTGTGTGTGTGTGTGTGTGTGTGTTGTGGCATCACACAGTAACAGACGACATCTTTAGCTCTCCTCAGGAATCAGGACGCCTCCCTCTCTTCCTTTAGCCCCTCCCTTCCTGTAATAGGACACGCCCCCACGTTTCCACGCCACAGTTCTCCCCTCAGCTGCCCCTCCCTCTCTCCCCCGATACCCCGAATCTGCAGTGTTTTTCTCACATAACATGAATTGCTGCTGATAACCAGCTTTATTATATGTACACCTTTCTCTGTTTGTCACCCACACCAGTGACCCCGGTGACCCCGGTGACCCCAGTGAACCCGGGCCCCAGCTCCACCAGCAGCTCAGCAGAGCCTCTGGGTCTGTGTGTGTGAATGGGAGTTCAGGTTGTGCGGCTGCAGTTACACCGTCGTTACCACCAAGTGTCGCCAGAAAGGTAAACGCACACCCGCACGGAAAATAACAAAGCTTGGGTGGAATAAACAGATTGTTAAAGAGGCTCCAGGGTAAAGGCCCAAACTGACACTTGACAGGAAGTGTGGCTCCTGGGCACAGACGTGGTCATATTAAAAGATTAAAATGCAACACCATGATAAATGTTTGTAAAAAAAAAAACAAAAAAAACAAATGTCATTAATAACGGCAAACCTAGTACTTTGATTTATTGTTTAGTTCATCATGTCATCTGTGCCCTTAAATGATTAAAGAATAAGTAAACAAAAACATCTCACCGTGTTTTCACCTCTACTCCACACATTACTGGTAAATGTCTAATTTCCCCCAAACATTGCACTTTAACAGAGACGAAAACCAACCCAACAGACATCGTCCTTGGATGTGAAGGAGAAATCAGAGCTCTTCACTCTTTAGGGTAAAAAGGGGTTATAGTTATGTTTCTATGACTCTACAGAACTAACATAATGTGGCCACGTTCCATTACTTATTAGAGTGACAGACTGAGATGGACGGTGAGAAAAAACGTCCAAAAACAGAGGGAGAAATGAGAGCAGTAATGAGTAATCCTGTCTCTCTGTCTGTCTGTCTGTCTGTGTGTGTGTGTGTGTGTGTGTGTGTGCGTGGACCTCTCAGAACAGCAGCTCTGATTTCTCAGCTCACACACATGCAGCCAATGGCATGGAACCCTTGTCCTGGGCGTCAACCAATCAGCACGAGGCAGGTGGGACGAAATGACCCTCTTAGCTCCGCCCACCAGAAGCTGCATCTGGTAAATCTCTGACGTTTCTTCTCATTTTCCTTCTCAAAGGGAAAATAATCTTTCAGATGTTGTTGTTTTTTTTTTGCAAAATCAAACTTCCATAATGTGAAAAGTCAGAAAAAGTTCAAACTGAACGGTTCAGTGCAACATCAAACAACCCCCAAAAATGTCTGACCTTTGACCTCCACACACACTCGCATATAGTCAGAGGTCAAACTATAAAAAAAATCATCTGCCTCATCCACTAACACGATGCAGCTCAATAAATTAGTTAATTATTAATGAGATATTAAATTGTAAAACTCGTGGTTTTAGTGTCGCCGTGGGGACCGTTTACATCATGGGCCGAGAAGTCTTGGCCCGTTGCCTGTAAATCACCAATAAGGGCAGAGTGGACCGACTGATACTTCACCAACAGCGTGAGTTGATTTTTGAACATTTTCTGTTGATTTTTTTTTTTGATGATTTATGATTTACAAATCGGTGAATTTCGGAAAAACTGCCTCGGAGGCCAAAAGTTATGCATAAGAGATGCAAGATTTTCAAAGCCAAGCATTTCCATTTGTTGGAGCCCCCTAAGGCTCATACAAAACACACCTACACACAAACACACACACACATCTACCAACACACACACACCTTGTTGGCTCCTGGAGGCCTGACAGGGAGAAGAAAGGGAACCAGGCAGAATGGAAGCAGCTATAAAGGACCTTTTTTATTTTTATTTTCTTATGTAAAGCCCCAGAAAAGCCATTTAAAACTCCATAAAACTTCAAAAAAACGCTCAGCTCCAATCAGAGCGGTTCCTCCTCTCCATCCCCGGGGGCCCCAGGTACCCATCACCCCGCTGCTAACGTGGCTCCCAGTGCTAACAGAAACCAGCAGTGGCTCCTGGAGGTAGGGTGTTAATAGGCCTTCAGAGCGGCTAATATGGGGAAAAAGCCGCGTTTAAAAATTGCTGAGAGCCAGAGAAAGGGGGACATAAAAAAAGGAGGAGAAGAAAGGAGAGGAAGAGGAGACCCCCCAGGAGAGGGAGAGGACCCCCCCCCCCCCCGCGGTGTCCTACTGGAAACCCCCAGAGGGGGGGCCGGCCTTTAAAAAGCTCCCCATAAACTCATTATGGAGTTTTGTTGGTGGAGATGCTGATGGGACACCTCCACGTCCACGTGTGCAGCTCTCAGCATCAGACACATGTGCAGCTGCAGAAATTGAAACATCTGATCCACAACTGAACATGTGAATCAGAAAAAAAACATTCATGGCCCCTTTATTGGTTTTTGGAGAAAAGAAAAAGATCCAGCTCATCGTCTAGTTCCCAGTAACGTTTGTTGTTAATTCTCCATCATTTCATTAATATGAATATATTTCATTTAAATAAGTGAAGCAATGCACTTTTAATTATTATAAAAAAAATTTAGCAACTTGGATTTTATTAGTTTGTATATACTCCAGAGGATCGTTCAGGTTATTTTCAAAGTTTTAGCTGGTACATACTCACCCTCCTCTCCTCTGAATAATTTTGTGCAACTCTGGAGTGTCAAATTTGTCTTTCATGACAAAGCAGAGAATAAAAGACAAGAGCACGAAAACACACACACACATTCATTCAGAAAATGCATCTATCATTGAGTAGCATGCATGTGACATACTGTATGTATAATAAGGAAATAAGCAATAGTCATTAGTTAATACTGTGACACCCCCTCTCTCTCTTTTGGATTTTTACACGAAAAACACACCAGCCAGTGGTTCTGGTTTCTAAAGGAAGCAGTAAACTCACCAGGTATCCCAGCATGCTCCTTGTTTTTCCTCCTTGATCTTGTGTCGTGTAAAAAAAATAAAAAAATAAAAAAAACCACCGCCGCAGAGCCAGCGTCTCGGTTCACTCCTGTAAAAATCACCTGCCACGTTTTTTCTTTTTTTAATGGACATTAAGTGCAAACTTTAACTGCGCTGAGAGGAATATGAAAGAGAACCGCTGTGTTTCGGCCTATTTCAGATTTATTTTGCAGCGCTGCATTTGACCAAAAATGCTTTTTCATCAAAATCACTACGCACAGCTCCTGTTGTTTTTTTTAGAGGAAGACGCTGAAGAGAAAGTGAAAATCTGAGATTTAAACCCTTCCAGTCCTAATAATAATCATCGTTAAGGCTTTTTATGAATTCAGACTACCGTTTGTGGTCTGCCTCATTTCAACAGTAGCCATTTTGTGTATTTACACTCTTGAATGACTTTATTTGTGGCTTCTTTTTTGGGGGGGGGGGTTCTGAAGTGGTGTCCATCATTGACAGTTTTGACTGAAGTTACACAACTTAAGCACCAAAGGATACAAAGGCTGATGTGACCACAACTGACCACGAGTCAGATCTAACGGGTTTAATGACAGTGTTCCCTGAACTACACCTCATCTCCTTTTATCCCAGAGATCCAACATGGCTCCTTTATTTAAGCGTAATTACAGAAGCCTCCGGTCAGGCCTCATCATCACTTCCTGCTCAAAGGAACCAGGCGTCTCATTGTTGAACATCTTTTTGGCCTTGATTTTTACTCGCCATGTCACCACATGTTTAGAGGTGGCGACTTTAATGGTGATATTTGATTTAAATACAGATTTTATTTCAATACTCTTTAGAGACTAAATGATATTAATGTTATCCACTAATTGGAAAAATATCTTAAATTGTTATTATTATTAAAATATAAAGACAATAAAGTAACCCTTTCATAATGTATTCCCTTTTTCTATTAGTCATGAATTAAATTCAAAGTACTACATATGATACTGTTCAATAGATACATCCATACATTTCATTTGAAACTAAGTTTTTCACTTTATAACAAACCCCTAAAATTCCTGGTTTCACTTTGGCATTTTTGATGCTACAGTTTAAAAAAAAATCCATTTCTCCTTCACTTCTAAAAGACTTTTGCAATTCTTTGCTCTCACACTGTGTGTAATTCACAGACTAAAGACGCACACACAAACACACAAAGTGCAGCCAGGAATGGAAGTAAACACAACCAACAACAGCTGTTGTGAACCAAGTTACAGTGTTTCCGTGGAGTTTTTTTTTTTCCTCCTGTAATAGAAAAGCAGCAGTTGTAGAAATGTTAAACGACGTTTTTTTTACACACACACGTCGTCTCTTCTCTCGTCACCGCCAGTGGAAATGAAAAGGTCGGAGGCTTTTAAAAGCCTCATCCCACCTGCTGAGGAAGACAAAGTATGTGAAGAGCCACGTCGCTTCGGCGTGGAAAAGAAGTTCAGAGTTTTTTTTTTTTTCTTGAAATAAGGAAAAAAAACGACTTTATATTTAACATGCCAAACAGAAAGAAAGAAAGAAATGGTTGTCAGGTCAGTTCAGCCACTGTGATCTACACACAGGAAAATACACAACTGTACACACACACACACAGACACACACACACACTCACAGTCTCTAATTTAATGTGTATTTATAGTGGCCTGGACGACATGGTGGATGTAGGCGTGTGATTACACACTTCTTTTCCCAGCCCTCCCTTCCTGTACCCAGCATGCACCAGTACGTTGCTGCGTGCATCTTTTTTATTCTGAAAAGCTCACGTCTTTTCTGTCTTTCGGGTTTTTTTTTAAAATGTCAGTCTAGGACAACAGGCAGAGTGAGTAAAATCAGTGTAGTAATGTTCAGGCATCAGGAGGCCAGAAAGATGACATTTATTTAAAGCGAATGTTTCTCTGCATCTGCTGGATTTATTAATAATTACTATATTTTAGACTTAAAACCTAAAGTATATTAAAAAAAGAAGAATCCCATCAAGATAAAAGCAGTGACGTGGCCGTCAGTGAGGTGGTTTCACCTGATTCCTCCCCTCAGCTTTTCTGCTGAGGTATTTCAGAGAGGTCCAACCTAGAAATAAGATATTTATCGGCTCCAGATTAAATCTTTCCATTAGATCCATCGTTCCAAGAAACGATGAATTCAATATACCCGGTGTCCGAATCCAGGAGAGAGCAGACCACTCCAATATACCGGAATTAAGAAAAAGATCAATTCGATTCTAGATTGGTGTCTTCATCTTAAACCGTTTGTGCGTGTGGGCGTGTGTGTCACTGTCTGTGTGTGTGCGTGCGTGTGTGTGTGTTTTGTATTAGAGCACCTGATACCTTGTGAAAGCCAGGTTTCCATTGGTGACAGTAGAGCTGCCTGCAAAGAACTCACAGTTATGATGAATTATGTCCATATGTGAAAATCATCAAAAAAGGGACCGTAGAAGACACCGACACACACACACACAGACACACAAGGTCACACAAAGTCACACACACACGCACACAGTCACACACACACACATGCAGTCACCTGAGGTGAGCCGATTGAAGGCCATGCATTTCTCAATTATTTCAACTATTTCCCTTTTGCTTAATCTGTGTGTGTGTGTGTGTGTGCGCGTGTGCGTGCGTATTTCTTTCCAAAATGATTGTGGAAATGTAGTATTTCTCAAAATTTTACTCAAACTGGAGAATTTTAATTGGCATTGAACTACAGAGGTGATTGAAATATTTTTGGGTTTCACGGCGCACACATGATGTTTTTTGACCACTTCTTTGGTGTTTCTTTCCCAGATTCTGAAAAGAGACTCACCTGGATCTCAAAGAGAAGCTGCAGAGCTCCAAGATGGAGGACGACCCACGACCTGGAGGAATTCTGGAAGGAGTCAGTGTCAGGTACGACTTCAGCCCCCACTTTTTTTCTTTTTTTTTTTCGTTTTTTTGCCATTTTTCTTCTTCTGCACAAATAAACTCAGATGCACATAAACACAAACACGTATGCACCCACACACGAACGCACACTCGCCCACAATCGCACTGCAGCTCCGGTGTCCTGCTGGAAAAATAACGGCAGGTTTTTCAATCAGGAGGCCAGCTGACACACACTTACCCACCCACACACACACACGCATTTTTTTTTTTTTACACATAAAGTGAAGAGAGGAACTGTGTGAGTGTGTTTTTTAAGGAAAAGGAAGTGATTTGAAAAAAGGAAGATAAGGTGGGAGGAAACCTCTTTTTCGGAGAATATTGAGAACCTCCCTCCAGTAAATGGATACACGTTAATCCAGAATTCCATATTTTTTTTTTATTTCTTGCCACTTTACCCACGACTTAAGTATTGTTAGTTGCATTTTGATATTGGTGAGTCATTTTTTCTTTTGTGTCAGAAAGCCTCTTTAAGACCACGTCTCAGTGAGGAGACCTCACTTCCTCTCTCTCTCTCTCTCTCTCTCTCTCTCTCTCTCTCTCTCTCTCTCTCTCGTGGTTTCCTGAAGTCCACCCTGAGAGAGAGAATGACCACAGCACGACAGACCTCTCTGTACAGAAGTTATTATTGTCGTCCATTTGTCTCTTTCCGTCTCTTGGCCTCTTTTCCTTTCTTGTCGGCGTCAGTCGTCCTTTAATCACAGGGCACGACTGTTTAACACAGTTGTGCGTGTGTGTGCCTGCGCGCGCGCGTGCGTGTGTATGTTGTGGTTGACCTTGTGACCTCTTTAAGTTTTGTATTGTCACATCTCCAAATCCCCAAAGTCAAAAGAACTCATTTATTTCATAAGCCTTTAATACTTTTCCATTATTACACACACATGCACGCACACTTACACACACACACACACACACCTACACGCGCGCGCACACACACCACCTCCAGTACGGGAACCTCTAATCATAAGGAAATTACAGGGGTGTCAGCAGGACCATCATAAAATCCTCCTCACATATTTTTCCCCCTCTGCTTCCATAATGTCACATATTACCGACCAAACGGCATCATGGGAAACACCTGCTTGGCCGCACACAGGTGGTTTGCAGAGAGAGAGAGAGAGAGAGAGAGCAAGACAAAGAGAGGGAGAGAGGTGGGGGGGCGTTCAGGGGATGTGGAGAAAGGTGTAATTTAAAGTGTTTTAACGGGACAGCTGAGGCCTGCTGCAGGAATGTGTCCAACAAAAGAGTGTCATTATTTTTTTCTTTGAGGAATCTGATCGTATCGATGGTCAGAACCTTCCTGCTTGACTTTCAACAATTAAAAAAAAAAAAAATCTTCTATTTCTCTGTTTCAAAAAAACTGTTCAATTATTGCACGAGAAATTCAATTATGTCATATGTGAATAAATAGAATATATTTGATTCATTATTGCACCCTTACTCACTCAAATTTAAAAAATAGATATATTTCCTACTCAAAGGCTTTATTGACATTTCAAGGGCTACGTTTTCTGGACAAGAGATGTTTGCTGGACATTTCCATTCTCCAGCTGTGTGCTCTGGCGTTTGTGTTTGCCTCAAAGTTTTTTTTGACTTTTGTGTGTTTTCTCTATGACTTGCAGAAGGAGTGAAGGAGCAGCGATTGAAAGAAGCGCAAACAGAGGATGAGAGACGTGGGGGTTTCAGATGGACGATTGGCGGCCTGATCCTCGGCGTGAAGAGACGAGGAGCGACTGAAAAGATTAAAGTGAGATGTGAGCCGATCACACAACCACAACCTAACAAATACTTCATCTCACACGCGCACACACACACTGTAATATTCCGGAATATTAAAGCAGCTCTCTGCAAAATATCAGGAACAAAATTCTGCAGATTTCCATCGCTGATTCCAAAAGAGTCTCCAAATCCAGCTGGAGGGAAGGCCTGGAGTCACACACACACACACACACACACGTGTGCACACTTGTGGTGTAACTCATGTGGTGAGAGTGTGAGAGAAACCAGAGAAGAGGCTTTGGAGGAAGGTTAACCCTTGGTGCTCCATCCACTCCGACCACATACAGTAAAATTACAGGCCTACTGATAAAAATACTTTGTCTGTGTGTGTGTGTGTGTGCGTGTGCGTGTCTGTGTGTTAACTGTGCGACTCCAGTTAAAAGCCATTGAGACATTTTCAGTGTTAGTCCCATTTTTGTCGTCCAGGCCTGAACCCGACAGGAAGTTCGTTTTCTGCGTCTGAAACGCACAACGACTCACACCTGCCCGGTGGCTACTGTACGGAGAGAAAACGCTTTTTTTTTAAAAGTTTTGCTCCTATTTATTCCATTTTCTGGCCTGAGAAGAAGAAAAAAAAAAGAGATGATGACAGAAGCAGAAAGATGGCGGAGAGAAAGGGACGTTTTAGACTGATCAATACGAGGGAGGGAGGGAGGGAGAGAGAGAGGGAGAGGGAGAGAGAGAGAGAGAGAGAGAGAGAGAGAGAGAGAGAGAGAGAGAGAGAGAGAGAGAGAGA
>JAFBJU010002890.1:0-25628 GCA_016785305.1 Colistium nudipinnis | reverse complement strand
TGTGTGTGTGTGGGTGTGTGTGGGTGTGTGTAGGTGTGTGTGCGTGTAGGTGTGTGTGTGTGTAGGTGTGTGTGTGTGTGTAGGTGTGTGTAGGTGTGTGTAGGTGTGTGTGTGTGTTAGAATATTGATATCATACTTTTCTGCTTGTTAGGCCGACACATGAGTGTTAACAGCTCACTTTGACCTGACTGAGAGAGAGAGAGAGAGAGAGAGGGCGAGTGACATAAACAAAGAGTTGTAGAGCAGGGGGAGGGAAAGACAGTGAGTCATACATACATGTGGACGTGGCTTCTCTCTCTCTCTGTCTCTCTCGCTATCTCTTAACCCAGGAAATGCCTTTATAATGTTTCAGATCAGCTGATTCTGTTGCCGTTGTAATTCCAGAAGATTGTTTTAATAGCAGGTGGCAGTAGAGTGCCACACACACACACACCCACACACACACACACACACACACACACAAAACACACTGCATAAAAACCTCAACCTTTTTTGCCAGTAGAGTAAACTTCAAACAATCAGGAGCTTCCGTTCATAAAGAGCCTGTTACACACACACCCACATGCATTTACACACACCTGCACGCACATTCATGCGCACACACACACACCCACACACACACACACACACACATGCATGTTAAACTATTACTGTGGCTCCCAAGGGCAGTAATGAGAAAGCAGCAGGTAGACTAACCGTTTTATCCTCACACACACACACACGCACACACGCACACGCACACACGGCCTGTCTTGCTGTGTGTGATGACAGGCAGCTGTGTGTTCAGCTTTTACAACCACAGAGGAAGTCCACCTGAGACATCAAAGAGGCTGTACAGTGAAGTACAGTTCCATTTAACACGCAATCACGTTTCATTCTCCTCCACTTCGCACTGATGACTCATCACGTCACTTGAAAATCTGTCATCAGCAGGCGGATTTTATGAATATAAAAAATAGATAAATAATATAAATATTAAATAGACCATAGATGATGATACGGACGCGCGCATGTATTTTACTGAAGTCTATGATAGGCCGAGGATTTCGGTACATACACTTCCTTTTTGGAGCGTCCTGTTCTCACAGCGGCTGGGTGTGTGTGTGCGTGTGTGCGTGCGTGTCTGTGTGTGTGTGTGTGTGTGTGGGTGGTTGCAGTGAAGGCAGCTCCACCCTGCTCTCCTCTCAGCTAACTGACCGCATGACACAGCGGAGGTCAGAGGTCAGAAAGACAGAAAGGACAAGCGAGAGAAAGACAGACAGCTCAGTCAGATTAACAATCAGACAGACAGAGGCACACGGAGAGAGAGAGAGAGAGAGAGAGAGAGAGAGAGAGAGAGAGAGAGAGAGAGAGAGAGAGAGAGAGGGCAGCTCAGGCTGTAATAACTGCTTCTATTTCAGTCTGTTTGGACGACACAGTGATTCCACACACGCCCTTTTTCTCTCTCTCTTCTTTCTTCTCTAAATTCTCATTTCATACTGTTTTTCCTTTTCGTCCTTCTAAAATCTATGAAACACCAACTACTTTTTTTTGTGGCTCAAAAATGATTAAATATTATTCGACCAAAAAAGGAAGATATTCAAAAAATGACACGGGAAAGATGAGTAGCAGGACATACCAAGTACTATCTTCTTGTTTTGTGACAAGTGTGTGTAAATCCTTGTAGTTGTGGGTCTTAATTGAGCTGTTTGTTTGTTTTTTGCCACCAGGTGATAACAAACGACGCACTTCCTGTTTCCCTTCTTCAAACAGGAAGTGTGGTTTTTCTCTCAGTGGACAACGTGTATTTCTCACGTCTTGGATCCAAAAGAAAGAGAGATAAAAATAGGTTGGAAATGTTTGAAGGCGCAAAGCGCTCTGCGGGAACTCCGAGCCGAGCGGAGACTAATTTGAGTGCGTTAATTGTCGCTGTTTGCTGAATTACAGAGGTTCTGGGGGACTTTTGGGTTGCAGGCATGTTAAACAAGGACAGAAGTTTTCCGTTGGAGAAAGTGAAGCTGAAAATGTGGAAAGAGAGAGAGAGAGAGAGAGAGAGAGAGAGATTACACAACAGGTCACTTCAGGCAGCCAATCAGATGAGACGTTCTGACATCTCCATCTGTAACTGTGATTTACTGAGAATAATTGAATATTTCTTCCCCGCCCCGGCCCCCCCCCCCCCCCCCCCCCCCTCTTCCATACACCTTCCTTGCATCCTGCCGCCGTCCCTCCATCCCTCCATCCCTCCATCCCTCCCCTCCACATTCTTCCTCGCCTCCGGACGATCTGTTTTTTTAACGACGCAGTGAGGAAGAGCCTCGCTCCCAGGGGGGAAACAGCTGGGAGGACAGAAGCACTGCCTCTCACCCTCCCCCCCCCTTTGCCCCCCCCCCCCCCCCCCCCCCCCCCCCCCCGATCTTTAAACCCCCCTCCTCAAACACAAACAGGTGAGAAGTGTGTGTGTGTGAGTGCGAATGTTAATGATGATTAATAATCAAACACACACACACACCAACAACAACTAGCAAAAATAAATAATGAATATTGCAGAGAGACATTGATGAGAATCAATCCCAGCAGTCATTGGACGTTATTTTATCTGCGTTTTTAAGCCCAGAATCTCATTCTCTTAAACTCTTTAACCAATTGAACTCAATGGAAAGAAAGCGGAAGTTGTTTTTTTTCCTCTGCAGCTTGACGGCGCGACCATGGCGTCTCCAATAGGATCAATAACAGCGGCAGGTCTCACCTGTACCTGTTGAGTCCTGATGACTGTTATTATGAGCAGAGCCACTCGGGACTGTTATTAGTCTCTGGACCCCTTCATTTCCCCCCAAAAAGCTCCACATTTCTGGAATTCTAAGGCCCGGCCTACTTTTCCGATGAATGAGTGAAAAAGTCCTAAAGTTACATAACAAATCATTTTTTTTTTTATTGACTTCAACTATTTATCGATGGATTTTTCCATATATATCCTTTGAATGGGTGTGAATTTTTACCACAGCTGAATCCATTCTAAGCAGATGGTCAGAATTTTTTTTTGGAAGACGTTTATTTTAACTACACGTTAACCAGCAACTGTCATTTCCAGACTTTGGACATAAAATCCTTATTTGATAGATAATACATACATACAAACATTTGAGGCCTTTTTCTTTTCAAAAAATTCCCCCGTAGCCTGAACACACCAAAGAATATTTAAGGAAACTCCCAGATAGGAAGATTTTTATGGTGGAAAGTCTAAATCATTCTACTAAGTCTAAGTCTATAAGTCTACTTTTTTTTTCTATATATTCAGAAGTGTATGAACATTTAAATCACTGAATAGATTAGGTCCATTTAGATTCCTGGCCATCATGAGAAACCTCTGGTCCTGTGCCAGTGTAACCCTTCTCTTCTCATCGCGAGCGTGAAGTGAAACAGTGCTGTGCTGTGGTTTGACGTGCAGCTGCAGGGTCGCAGTAATATCAGGAGCAGGAGGACCCCGTAATGACCACGAGGGCTGGACTAATATAAGGCCTGAAGAAAAACAAAACACTCACACACCTGAACTGAACTGTATTTAGGCTTTTAGAAATATTTAAAGCAGCCGCCGACAGAGTGACTCTGATCATAATCTGCATCTGTGACCCTGTGTGTGTGTGTGTGTGTTTTTCTGTGTGTGTTTTGATGCACAGGTGTGAAATGTCCTGACACATGGAAGTAAACTTTGCAGCTTGTTAATAGTTGTCTCACCCTCGCTGCAGACGGGTTGTAAATGTGTTGCAGTGGAGCAAAGTAGCTTAATAAATTTTGACTTGAATAAATACATTTCCTATATTTTATTCAGATTTAGCAGAACAGTATTTCCTTCTAACAATTATTCATATTTTTTATGGTCTCCAGGATTTACCTGATATAGTCTCCGTCTGTTGAAGTTGTTGAAGTGATTTTTTTTTTTCCATGGGAAAGAATGTGATTCTTCTTCTTCTTCTTCTTCTTCTTCTTCTTCTTCTTCAGCCAGCATTTCCTTTTTCTCCTCCTCCTGGCTTTGTGCTGGTGTTCAACCGGCGGACTCTCTGATCACTGTGCACTTTGTTGAATTGTGAATTTCACACAAGTATATACAATATAGGAAGTTAGCAGACTACGCATTATTTATTCATTATGACACATGCTTTTTTAAATCTCAGGTGTTTCTTCATTTATGGCTTTATTCCAAAATAAAATCTCACCTTAAATCTCGTAGGACATGTAAATCATAAACACCGGTTGATCGTCAGCAAGGATTTTTTTATTTCTTCATTTTTTATTTAAAAAAAAAATCTCTACGTCCTCTTTGACCTTTGTGGATTCGTAATGTCATTTCAGTCTCTTCCTCTTTTCCTCCTGTGCAGGAATCCTAAACATTTCCATGGTTTTTCCTCCAGCTCTGCTCTGGCGAGGAAACACTGGAAATGGCAGAGTTTTTTTTTTTATTGCTATATGCTTTAATTGGATCATAACTGCACATATGTATGGATTGTGTTTGTGTAGATGTTTGTGGGTCATTTCTAACTTTCTGCTGGTGAGAGCCAACGAGCTAAAGATACACACATTGAAATTCAGCAAATACCAATCAACACAAAACTAATTACTGACAACTCTGTGCGTATAATGTCCTCTATGGAAAACTTTTTTAGGAATCAAAGACTGTATCAACATTTATAGAACTAAAGAGAAAAAACATACACACATCGGTGCTCTTTAATTTTAAGTCACAACACTTTTATTTTTATTTTTTAAGGTCACAATCATGAGGTCCGTGTAAACAACACATTTGGTTCCGACGACACAGAAGCAGAAAAACACGACTCTGAACACGGTACAGCGTGAAACTATTTGAATGAAACTCGTAACATTTTAAACCTTTTGACGTCTCAAATTTGACTATTTTCATTTTGCGTGAGCTACAATTAGAGCTATTTTAGAATCAGTTGCGCAAAATAACCTAAAATAAAATAACCCTTCAACTTCGTTTACACGCGACTAATTCCAGGCAGCAGCGTATGTGGAAATGCGCAATTCATTTCTGACGTTTTTTTTTTTATCTGAATGCATTCGACGTCCAGATTTGTCTCACCTCTCGTGTGTTGCGGAAGATGTTCACAACAGAAATCCATTTTTGTTCATATTCTGCAGGGATGGCAGTTTGGCCTTTTTTTTTTTTTTTTTGGTGCCGGTCAGTTGTTGGATGGCCATGGTAGACTGACGTGAAATTGTGTGTAGACCAATTTGTGTTGTATCTTCTGGCATTGAACGACCTGAACTCGGTTGTTGTTGTTGTTGCACGAGCTCCATTTTCGCTACATTTGAGCACATTATGGTTTATAAAGATTTCTCACTGACAGCTGCTGTCAGCCCACATGTAGAGTGCAAATAGTCTGTTAAATGATTGAGTTGTGACTTAAAGGCTTTGTGGTTGGGATGAGAGTGATGTTTGTTTAGTTTTTTTTTCCCCCAGTGTCTGTGTTTGTGTGTGTGTGTGTGTGTGTGCGCGCGTGTGCGCGTGCGGGCGTGCGACGCTCGGCGGATCCGAGCTGGAGGTTGAACCGGAGAATGATGAGGTGGCGCTTTCCTCCCTTTCTTCTACGTTTTCTACGTCTCGATCTTCCCTAAAAGACAGATTGCATTCCATCCTCTTCCCTGTTTGGAAAAAAAAAAAGAAAAAAAAAAAGGAAAAAAGGAAAAAAGAAAAGAAGGAACAGGCAGACACATGGATAATGTGAAGGTATCTGCAGTGAGTGTGTGTGAGCGAGCAAGAGAGAGAGAGAGAGAGAGAGAGAGGAGGAGTGAATTAGAGGCTTGCCTGGCCAGATTCAGACTGTGCAACGTGTCTGCTGCAGGATCACGTCAGATGTCTCAGAGCTCCATAATCTCTGCTTCTGCTTAATTACAGCTCACCTGCAGCCGGGCCGGCGCTGCTCGCCCAGAACCCCAGAATCGCCCATATAAACCTTTATTTGCACGGGGGGGGGGGCTTTTATTATTTAGAGCCAATAACAATCATAACGTCCGCAAACCCCACAATTGTGCAGGAACAGGGGCAGCTGCTGCTCACTGTGAAAAATGCCGAAAAACATCTGGTTCACTCATGAAAGAGCTTTTTTTTTTTTTTTTTTTTTTTATAAAAGGGTATCTATCTATCTATCAGGTATCTATCTTTCTATTGATAGCTTCAGATTTATAATTCAAGAGCCTAATGTCAACTTGAGCGACAGAATCAGTGTTCTCACATTTATATACACTTTTATGTTTGTAACTTGAATGAACTTTAACTTTTTAAATTGTCTTTTTGTTCCAATACCGCACATTTGGTGATGTGATTTAAAGAGAAACAATTCTCCATACATTTAACTCTATTTACCTCACTTTTTTTCTTTTTTCTTTTTTGAGGCGCACGTTAACTGAGATCTAAGAAATAAAGGAGGACTGTTTCGGGCTGAAGTTAAAAAAAATAATAATAATAATAATAATAATAATAATAATAATAATAATAATAAAAACAATCATAATCATAATCATAATCATAATCATAATAGATGGAAGTGACCAGACCTCTGTCTCCCAGTTTAGCCACAACCTTGTGCGTGTGCATGTGTCCCAGTATCTGCGCTTTCAGAAACAAAAACCACCAAACCGAGACAACTGGACCCTCTTGATATGGGTCGAGCTCGATCCCACAGGTCCCATAATGCAACGTGCCCCCTTCCTGTCTGCTCAGAGCTTCCTCCATGCACCAAATCAGATCAACTGTCACTGTGGGGTTAGAAAAAGAAGAAAAAAAAACTCCTCCACGACATCAACAGTTTCTTTAGTTCAGGATTTGATTCAGTTCAATTCTGAGATTTTCCCTCAGCCACAGAAACTAAAACTCAGACTGAGCTGCACCTACAAATGAAACCCAACGCTCCTGAGCCTGCAGCCACGTTCAGCCAAACTCTGAAGCTGCCCCCGCTCCAGAGTCAATCTGAAAAATTCAGCTGAAATCAAAGTGAACCAGGAAGTAGACCTGGAGACCCGAACCCGGGAATAAAGATCTGGATTAAACCCATGTAGCGGTGCAGGAGGAGATCCTCCTCCGACCCTCCGATGCTCTTCAGGATCAGGTTTCTTTCTTCTGCACCCCCCCCCCTCCTCCTCTCTCTGATCCAAACTCTTGGAATTATGAAAGGAGGGACCCTCCTTTTTTTTTTCCTCTCTTCTTTTCTTCTTGGTGTGTGTGTGTGTGCGCGCAATTTTTTTTCTCTCTCTCTCTCTTTGAAGGAGGGGTCCATTCTTGTCCTCCCTGAACGTGAGCGGCGGGGTGATGAGGGAGCAGCAGCACCTCCCCGTTCTCCAGGCTCCCATATAAAAACCCCGGTGGAAAGTGAGTGGAGGCAGTCGGGAGTTTTCTGCTGGGGTCAGGAGGAGTGTGCACAGACGAGCGGAGCCTGCCCCAAACACCCGTGTATGAGTGGAGTGTAGCAGAAAGAGAAAAGAAACCCCCCAACTTTTTTTCCTCTCTTGCCTCAAAGAGTCTACATGTCTAGAGGCATCTAGTCATGTTCAGCTTTGTGGATTTGCGGCTGGCGCTGCTGCTCGGCGCAGCGGTGCTCCTGGTCAGAGCGCAGGGCGAGGACGACCGTAAGTTTACTGGACTCCTCCTTCTCCTTCTCCTCCTTCTTCTTCTTCTTCTTATTTGTCTTTTTTCTTTTTTGGGGGGGGATGTGGATTCATTCTGGCTGCTGAGATTTGGGAGAAGAGATGGAAGGGGGAGAAAAAAAGTTGGAAGTAGTAATCAGAGTTGAGTTTTGCTGCTCTTTTTTTTCCCTCCAGATATCTAGAAAGATAAATAAGAGATCTATAGATATATCTATATATAGATATATTTATATGTAGATATAGACTGAAGTGTCTACGTAATGCATTGGGCATCCCAAGAAGGCCTCTCTCTCTCTCTCTCTCTCTCTCTCTCTCCCCCCCCCTTTCCTTGTGTTTGTCTATGTCTCTTGACCCCCTCCGCCTCCTCCTCCTCCTCCCCCCCCCCAAACCCCATGTATGCAAAGCAAGTTGCTACAGGTTTTCCAGTCTCCAGGTTCTGCTCCAGGCTGTTTTTTTTCCAGATGGATCTTTTTTTTTTTCTTTTTTTTTTTAGACAATTTATTCAATCTTAACTTCGAAAAAAACAAACAAACAAAAAAATATATATATATATGTGTGTGTGTTAAAAAAACTGAAAAGAACTTTCCCATCAGTCCCGGCCTCCATCTCAAGATTTAACCTCCAGATCTAAATGTTTTGTAAAACTTTACAGTTCTGGGTTGTTATTGCTGCCGATGAGAAAACTCAGATGGAAAACGTTGATTGATGTGCCTGAGGCCACGTGGTGAGGTGGCCAGGTGAGAGAGAGAGAGATACTGGGTGGTGAGCAGGTGTAGTCTTGTCTGCTGGAAACATTTGACCTCTTTATGCTCCTTTAACTGACTTAGTCAAAAAGCTTTGAAGGTATTTAGAAATACATCAGAGAAGCCCAGAGAGGCCACATGACTCCTCAGTGGCTCGGAACATTGTTATTAAGAACAAAACGTTTTTTTTTTTTTTTTCCTCCTGCGAGAAGACAAAGAAAATGAACTCCGCTCTGAAAACGAGGAGTGAGATTTGTATTTTTCCAGATGTTGCTCGTGTCTGGAAAGGCCTCAGTTGCCTGCGAAGCAGATGTGGTCTGGGTCACAGCGCCACCCAGTGGCTTTTTTCTCTCCACATCTGGCCGCCACGTCCCCCACTCCACCCCTCTTCATGTTCCCTCCCTACTCCCTCCTCCTCCTCCTCCTCTTTCCACTCTCTCTCTTTTTTCATGTTTCCTCTAATTGCAAACACATGCGGAGCGTTTCCACCTCTGGCTGCCAAGCCGACGGCCACGTCCCTCTGAGCTCAGCACATCGGCATGCTGGGAGATTTATAGGCCCTGAAAGGAGCCTCCAGTCTGGGAGCTGTGATGGAGCTCAGGGCGGAAAATGTGACTCTGCTGTGTTTTCGGTGTGGCTCAAAGGGGGGAACACGCGTGTGCGCGTTACACGGTGTGATCTCAGGCACCCGTGTCCTCCTCATCCTGGTCTCCAAACCTTCCCATCATGCACCTTTCTTAGCTGCATGCATTTTAGGTTTCTCTCATAACTTGCGTCCATGCCTATGGTCATGTGTCTTTAGTTGTGTAACACTGAATCCTTTTTTATGCACTTTGAAATATTCATTTTTAGCCCCCCAAAAAAAGTGGCATAAGCCTCTATAAGTAGATCTATAGTATACACATTCATTGTCACTTCTTGATTTCAGGGTGTAGCCACTTTGCAAATATGAAATAGAGTCTCTATTGTGTATCTCTATTATTATCATGGATTTTGTCACGTTTAAATCATTTTACAGTCATGCTAAACATAGTTATAAATATGAAGTGTTTCTTTTTCAAATGCCACGTGGATGTGCTGCGGTGCACACACGCACTGTAAGCGTGTGTGTGGGAGTGTGTGTGTGTGTACGTGTGTGTCTCAGGTGTCTCACCTGCCCCCCTCTCTCTCTCTCTCTCTCTCGCCCCCTTCAGGCACAGGCGGAAGCTGCACCCTGGACGGCCAGGTGTTTGCGGACCGGGATGTGTGGAAGCCGGAGCCATGTCAGATCTGCGTGTGTGACAGTGGCACGGTGATGTGCGATGAGGTCATCTGCGAGGACACCACGGACTGCCCCAACCCCATCATCCCCCACGACGAGTGCTGCCCCATCTGCCCCAACGACGGTATTACATCTTTCTTTTTTCTCTCTCTGTCGTTGCCACCAGCCTGAGATTCGAATTCCCCTCCTCTCGAATAAACTCGCTGAAGTTTATTTGACGGTCTAAAGCTCTACACTTATTTTAGAAAATATTTTTTGCATTGTATTTTTTTCTAAATTTTCACTTTTTCCTCTCCCCTCTCCAGGCTTCCAGGATTCCCAAGTTGAGGTAACTATTGATTATTCATCTGATCGTCAATCGTTGGATCATCAACCTCTTTTGTCTAATCCCCTTCAGAGCCAATATCTCGTCATCATCCACACAATAATATTATAACAACATTTGGTTGGACAGATTATTGATCATTTACTGGTGGATGATTATGACAAACATTAATGATAATCTGCCTCGTGGTAATCATTATTTAATCTGGCCCATTGGTCTAAAAGAGGAGATGCAATTGATTGATAAATATTGTATTACTTTATTGATTACAATGCATGATATTATGATATATTAACTTTTTTTTTTCTTCCTATTTTTGCGCACAGGGACCCAAGGGAGAGCGTGGACCCAAGGGAGAGAGAGTAAGTTCACATTCTCTTTGCTTTCTGAGCACCTGAGGGCCTCTGGGTAATCTGAGGCCTGTGTGTTCATGTCGGTGTGTGTGTGTGTGTGTGTTTGCATTTTTTAGACAAGCCTAGAACTCAACATTTCACTAACATCACGGTGAAGAAGTCAAATCGATATAAAAAGTCAGATTTTTGACTGCTGTTTCAGTGTATTATATACAACATAAACTATTTAAAAGTAAAGTGCCCATATAGAGCCTATAGACTACTTACTAAAGTTATTAGATATTGTTGGTAGACATCATTTAAAACAAAGGCAGTTTGTATTTGCTGGGAGCAGAGAAATAATCAGTGACGGAAAACGCGGCAGACTCAAAGTGAAGTTCTGAAAACTTGAATAAAATCGAGCAGAATTCAAATGTGCTTTTGCAGGAGCGATCCCACTTCTACTACTAGTTGGATTTGGACTCTAAAATTGGAATTGATTTGACGATTTCGTCTTATCTGTCACGGCTTGATTTGGTTGAGTCAGCTGCCAAGATGAGACGTCTGCGGTGAACTTGTGGATAGCTCAGTTTATAACGTCTTAACTGCGTTATTTACGATGCAGTCGTGTATTTTGGGCCTACGATGATAAGGATTAGGATGGTGATGGTGTAATTCCCATGGGAACCAAGACTCTGGTTCTTACCCCACTTCCTGTGTCCTCACGTGGACTCCTGTCCACTCCCGGTGGCTCACGTGCCCCATGTTGCGTGGGAATAAACTGCGTCTCCGTGGCAACCTGTCAGGAGACACATGGGACATTAAATGAGTGTAGACAGTGATTCAGGGTGGAAGAAGTCAAACAGTGGATGTTGTGGTTTACCCTCTTTGTGTGTGTGTGTGTTTGCGTCCTCTTATTATTATGTGTTGCCACCCCCCCCTGCAGGGTCTCGCTGGTCCCGCTGGTAACGATGGTATCCCCGGCCAGCCTGGACTTCCTGGACCTCCTGGCCCCCCTGGACCCCCCGGCCTCGGTGGAGTAAGTATTATTCCGTTTTTTTTTTCAAATGTTGTTTCTATTTAACTGGTACAAACTCATCAGAGATGTGTCATCCAGTAAACTACAATGTCTTCTTCTTTGGTGGTCAGACAAGTTAGGAACACACAGAAACAATTCGGTTTTGTTCTTTTTGGCTGCTCTGGTAGTCGCATCCCACTACCCACAATCCCTTGTGAGTGTGTGTGTTTTTTTTTACTGTGGTTTGTCAGTTGTTTTCTAAATCAGAGATTATTGCACAGAGCACGATGAAGCAGTGTGAGAGCATGCAGTGTGAAAAGTGTTCATCCCCTCAGTGATCCTTCAGGTAACCAGACTCTGACCTCAGAGGTCAGGAGGTCAAGAGGTCGTGGGGCAGAGATGGGTGGACTTTTTATTATAGAACAGCTGAATTACCCTCTGGCTTCATTTTGAGTCAATTGAGTCCCATAAATCTAGTTTATATTCGGTTTATCATTGACTTCCCTCCCACAGTTTAGCATATGAATATTTCCATGTAATGTTGCTGTATTTTTGTAGAATTTATAATTGACCTACATGTTGAGTCCCCCATGATAGACATGGTGTGGCCCTATAATCCCAAATCCAATGTATGATCTGGAATATTTAATTTAACAGGCTTAAGTTAAGCATTTACCTTCATTTGCATATTCCCACATGTTTCCTGTATGAATGGAATTTCCCACAGTTACTTAGTGCTTATTTCAGTTCCAATGGACACATGTCAGTGTCCGACCTCTGATTGACCAGCCAGGGCCTCAGATTGCATTTTTCTCCATGTACTGAAGTGTGCAAAGGTCAAAGAACTAAATAATCAGCTGCATCCACACTAAGGTCAAAGGTCAGGAGGAAGATCCTTTTGAACAGAGCAGTGGAAGGGAATCAGTCTGTTAGAACATATATCTTAATAAACTGCTTTATACCTGGAAATCTCACCAAACAGGGATTTTTTTATTTTATTTTTGGATGGATTGTGTATAGTAGGCGAACACCAACCAGCTGTTCTAAATCAGTCTTTTATACTTGTATGTATGTTTTTCCTGGGACCGCATGTGAGGGCATTGGAAAATTTGGCGGATTGAAGAGAAATGGCTCTCGAGTGGAAATTGCAAGGTTTAGTCTGGGACAAGATCATTTAGAAAAAAGGCATTTTATTTTGTCATGAAAAATTATAATTGAAGTTTTCATCTTTGACAGATGCATTCCCAGATTCATATTTCAGTGATCATTTTCTTTTGTGGCTCATCTTAAAATATGTGTGTGTTTTTTATTTTTCTCCAGAACTTCTCCCCTCAAATGTCCGGCGGCTACGATGATAAATCTCCTTCCATGCCTGTGCCTGGACCCATGGTAGATACGCACACACACACACAAACACACACGCACCCATAAAGCATCCCATCAGCTGTCACTCTGCCATGTCCGTGCAGAGTCTGAGCTTGTCTGTGTTTGATTGACAGGGACCACTGGGACCCCGTGGACCCCCTGGACCCGCTGGTTCAAGTGTAAGTACAACGTGTCTCCTTCAACTTTGAAAATAAATCAATAAATGTGTTCTGCATCTATCAGCTGTGAGGATTAGTGGGGGGAGGGGGGGAATGGTGCATCATTGTGACATCAGCATGACATCACTACCACGTGAAGTTAGTGCCAATATATATGTTCATGTGTGCTGCGAATGTTCCTTCTGAACATGGGTTTTTCTCAATAATCATAGACCAGATATTTTGAAAGCTCCAGAAAGGATCCTGTGAACATTTTAGCTTTTAGATTCCCCACAGTTTCCCATTTAGACCCAAGAAGCTTCTGGAGGTTGGACCACATCTGGGCTTTTTTTTTCTCTTTGGGATCCGTGACGCTTTCCAGGCCTCACTTCAATTATACACAAATACCTTCCACACCACGTCACTGACTGTGACTCCTGCCACGCAGCACCATCACATTTATGAAACCAAGATAACCTACGGACACACCACCCTGTCTCCCTTGCCCACCAAGCGACACAAACCGCGTCTTCCACCATCTAGAATGCCTTTTGTGACGGTGTCTGCTTCGTCTCTCCCTACAGGGACCTCAGGGATTCACCGGCCCCCCTGGTGAGCCTGGAGAGGCTGGAGCTTCTGTGAGTGCCATCGCCGTGGAAACACAAATGCCTGCTTCAATTTCACCCCGATTGATTTAAAAATGAAAAAAAAGATTCTCACCATCCTTGTGTTTTTCTCTACAGGGTCCCATGGGTCCCCGTGGTGCCGCTGGCGCCCCTGGAAAGAACGGAGAGGATGTAAGTTATATTATTACATGTCAATATTTCAATATTTTTTTCTCAGTGGAGATAACAGGATGAATTTTTCTTTTTTTTTGGCTCTCTCTCTCCTTAGGGTGAGTCTGGCAAACCCGGTCGCAACGGTGAGCGTGGACCTTCCGGCCCACAGGTGAGTTGTCTCGATAAGATTGTTATTTTGTGTAGTGATGTGGCGTATTAGTAGTGATGTCGTGATAGTTAGTAAACCCGGGTCCTGTCCTCATTTTTTATTCAGGGAGCTCGTGGTTTCCCAGGAACTCCAGGTCTGCCCGGAATCAAGGGACACAGAGTGAGTCCAAAACCTCAAGTCTCCTCATTTCAACCAACGGACTTATTGTGTGACTTATTGTGTGAACTTATTGTGTATTTTTTGTCGTCTATTTTAGGGATTCAGCGGTCTGGATGGAGCTAAGGGAGACGGTGGACCCGCTGGACCCAAGGTGAGTGTCTGTCTTCACTGTCCAACATGTCTCAGTTTGGAAGACCTGGCACAGGTTTAGTTCAGGAGCAACAGATATACTACTACAACTTTAATAGTACTTGTAGTTGAAGTAATTATAGTACAATTCGCAGTAGTAGTAATGGTAGCAGTACTTACAGTAGCTCTTCAATATGACTTTTATAAATATTTGAACACACCGTGGCTAAATCTAAAGCTGCAGAACTCTTAATCAACTGATTCATACATTTCCCATAATGCATCAGATGGGATTTTTTTTTTGATATTTGATGTACTAGATATTGTTGGTGAAGGATGCTGTGTTATTCCCATCACCTCACCTGTGTGTTTTTGTTTTAGGGAGAGGCTGGAGCTGCTGGTGAGAACGGAACCCCCGGAGCTATGGTGAGTAAATCAAAAGCACCCCCCCCCCCCTTCATTTTTTCTGTCCCCTCATGACTCTGAGTGACGCTGTTGTCTTGTCTCTGTCTCAGGGACCTCGTGGTCTGCCTGGTGAGAGAGGACGCACCGGTGCTACTGGAGCTGCTGTGAGTCAACACACACAAACACACACACGTTCAACATCCTTATCCAAACACTCCATGAGTATATCGACTAATCAATATTGTGCGTGTGCCGCAGGGCGCTCGTGGTAACGATGGAGCCGCTGGTGCTGCTGGACCTAACGTAAGTCTTTTCATCCTCTTGCACCTCAACACGTCAACTTGTTTTCATTTATTTGTGGACATTTTGGTCTCCAGGCTAAATCATAAAAACGCAGTGATACACTCAAACAATATGTGAGGCCTGCTACATGTGTCTGAATATTTTTTGTTTTATTTGTTTTCTCTCAGGGTCCCACTGGCCCCGCTGGACCTCCTGGATTCCCCGGTGGCCCCGGATCTAAGGTACAACTCCGCCCAACAAGATCCAAACCAATCATCTTAAATCCTCCTCATGTCCTCTCCTCTCCTTCTCTCCCCTGAACATGTATGCAGGCCGTTGAATTGTAATTTGAACTTTGACCCAGCAGGGGTGACACAGTGAGGGCACCCTGCACTGGAAATGTGACAAAATTAAGTAACATTACAGATAAAAACTAAATTATCTGACTGTGCTGCTGTTATTAGATATCTCTCACTTTAAACCTCAGCTTTATTTTTGGTTTTCAAACTTTTGGCTGAGATTTGAGGTTTAAACGCAGTGAACCCCCCCATAAATAAAACCCTCTCTTCTTCTTTTTTTCAATGTTTTGTCCTGCATTTTTTTTTTTTTAAACCTCCTACCCATCTCCCATTTCAATGATGATCTAACTCTTGTTATTTCCTCTGTAGGGAGAAGCCGGAGCTCAGGGTACTCGTGGAGCTGAGGGCCCCGCTGGAGCCCGTGGTGAGCCTGGAAACCCCGGACCTGCTGGCCCTGCCGGACCATCTGTGAGTCCAAACTGTGATGAAGAATTAATATTTTAATTCTGTCCAACTTCTTTTTCATTCAAATTTTTCCTTTTTTTTCCTCCTCTCAGGGAAACCCCGGAACTGATGGTGCCTCTGGAGCTAAGGGAGTTCCTGTGAGTACTACATTCCCATTGTAGGCGTGTCAGGGTTGAGGGTCTGAATCCCAGTCCAGATTAAAACTCTGAGCAAGGCTCTGATAAATCAGCCGGGGACCAGCTTTTAATCCCGGGTTTTGAACCTTGTCAGGTGAGCATGGTGTGACTGTTGTTGTCCTGTGCTGCCCCCTACAGGGCTCAGCTGGAGTTGCTGGAGCTCCCGGTTTCCCCGGACCCCGTGGACCCCCAGGACCTCAGGGTGCTGCTGGTGCTGGAGGAGCAAAGGGTAACACTGTGAGTATAAACTCCAAAAGCCAGAAATACTCTTTCAATGAATCCGTCTGTACTAAATTTGTTATTATTTTTTATTATTTCATTTTTTTTATGTTTGTTCATTTTTGCTTGTTCCCTTCAGGGTGAGACTGGTGCCCCAGGATCCAAGGGAGAGGCTGGTGCCAAGGGAGAGTCTGTAAGTTCATGAAGCACAGCTCTCTCTCTATCATATCTTTATATATATATATACACACAAATATTTATATGCATTTTGGTACTGTGTGCGTTCTCCAGGGTGTCCCAGGAGTTCAGGGACCCCCAGGACCCCATGGTGAGGAAGGCAAGAGAGGATCCAGAGGAGAGCCTGGCGGTGCAGGAGCACGTGGAGCCCCTGGCGAGCGTGTACGTAACTTTATATTATCTATCATATTTATATCTTCAATATTAATCAGTTATCCTTCATGGTGGAGGAAATCCCTTTCTACATGTAATGTATTCTTGACTCTCTGTACAGGGTGGTCCTGGTGGTCGTGGTTTCCCTGGCTCTGATGGCTCTGCTGGACCCAAAGTGAGTATAAAAATACACACACTTATTTAAAAACTTCTTTCCAGTTCATTTGTGAGATGCCTCAGAACAGCTTAGATTTAACAAAACTACTTCCTGCGCCATTGTAGGGTGCCACTGGTGAGCGCGGTAACCCCGGTGTTGTTGGACCTAAAGGTTCCACTGGTGAGCCTGGACGCACCGGAGAGTCTGGTCTGCCTGGAGCTAAGGTGAGAAACCCGACTAACTACACATCACTTAACTGGAAATATAATTTCTATACGTACATCTTCTGACCTGTGACCTCTTATCTACAGGGTATGACCGGTAGCCCTGGCAGCCCTGGACCCGATGGCAAGATGGGAGCAGCTGTAAGTTCACGTTCAGTATAGCAAACTGGATCCTGATCAGACCACCTTAGCCACATTTTTGAGTTTATGTAAATTATTTAATTCTAACTCAATCAACCTTCACAGGGTGCCCCTGGACAAGATGGCCGCCCCGGACCCCCTGGCTCCGTTGGAGCTAGAGGCCAGCCCGGAGTTATGGGATTCCCCGGACCCAAGGGAGCAGCTGTGAGTAAAGTGTCTCCACTGCTACACAACGTTTTTTGGTCCAATATTTGTGAATATTTCAGATGAGAAGGTTTCTTCATGCCTGGTAACCAAGCTTTTCTGTTCCTTTGTGTAGGGTGAGGGTGGAAAGCCCGGCGAGAGAGGAGTGATGGGACCCACCGGCCCCCTTGTAAGTTGTCAACCATCTCTCCTTTTTTAATCTACTTTTTTTTCTGCTGCTTTCTTGGTCTTGCTGTTCTCTGTAGCATATAGCATTTCTAAAAGCCTTCCATAATTTTACCCAGGGCGCCCCTGGAAAGGACGGTGATGTTGGTGCCCAGGGTCCCTCTGGACCTGCTGTAAGTACTCCAAAATACTTCATATTACACACAAATACACACACTCTGACCATTTCTGTTCGGTTCTGACTCTCTCCCTTTTACAAATCCTCAGGGCCCTGCTGGTGAGAGAGGAGAGCAAGGAGCTAGTGGAGGTCCTGGTTTCCAGGGTCTTCCCGGACCCCAGGGAGCTGTTGGTGAGTCTGGCAAATCAGGAGAGCAGGTACGGACTAAGATATGGTTGACCTACGCGATTTGACCAAATGTAGTATTTACTCTTGAGAATAAACCAATTATAATACTTCTCCTTTTCTTTTTTCTTTGACTATCTAGGGTGTGCCCGGTGAGGCCGGAGCTGCCGGACCCGTTGGATCCAGAGTAAGTCACTCATCATCTCCATAAATGAAATTGCTACTGACCTGATTCAGTTAAATATAACAATGTGGGTTAAAAATGTGGATCATTATAACATGATGAATATCTCAGGCCTTGTTTTTACTCCAAATAACCTTACCTTGCCCACCAAGTTCATTCAGCAAACACAGTGATGCTAATGCAACTAATTTCTGGCTAATAATAGGCTAATGCTAAAGGGAAGTTGGCTAACCATGTAGATAATGACGAGCTTTAACCTACATAACTAAAGTAGACATATTGTATCTAGTAGGGTCATCTCTAACCCTAACACTAACCCTGCACAACGCTTCCTCCAGGGTGACCGTGGATTCCCCGGTGAGCGCGGTGCCCCTGGCGCCATTGGACCTGCTGGAGCCCGTGGTTCCCCCGGATCTGCTGGAAACGAGGGTGCTAAGGTAAAGCCTTGCACATATCGAAAAGAAAATAATCTATCCCCTGTTTTTTTTGTTTTTTTTAGCATTTTGTTTTATTTATTCTTGTCCCTTACTTTCTCTTCTTACTCAGGGAGATGCTGGAGCCCCTGGTTCTCCTGGTGCTCAGGGTCCTCCTGGACTGCAGGGAATGCCTGGTGAGCGTGGTTCTGCTGGACTTCCAGGACTGAGAGGAGACAGAGTGAGTTATTCCTCGTTTCTTTAGGTATTTCCCAGAAAAGTGTAACTGGTCCCTTCTGATATACACTATTAGCTCCGTGGCTTTCAGGATTAGTAAACATCTGAATTTGAAGCCACACATTATCACCACTTCCTTTTATCAACACTAGTTACTGGTCTGTTTTGGCTCCACCTGCAGGATTATTTCATGATTGCAGGACCTGATGTATGACCATGCCCTTTATAACCCAATCCTTGCCAACATTCGATCACATAGGGAGACCAAGGAGCAAAGGGAGGTGATGGAGCTGGTGGTAAGGATGGCCCTCGTGGATTGACTGGACCCATCGGTCTTCCCGGACCTGCCGGATCTACCGGAGACAAGGGAGAGCCCGGCGCCCCTGGAACCGTTGGACCTGCTGGAGCCCGTGGAGGCCCTGTAAGTAACAGTCTCTGTTTATTTTCCATGGATAAGAGTTTTCAATTTGTTTTGGCAGATGAATCTTTACATCCATGTTTGACTCTTGACTTCTTTTTTCTTTTGTGCAGGGTGAGCGTGGAGAAGCTGGACCACCCGGACCCGCTGGATTCGCTGGACCCCCTGTAAGTCATTTCTCTACGAATGAAATGATTTGCTCTGGAAGCTCTTGCAAACATTTTTTTTTCTTTTGAAGCTTTTACAAATAATTTAAACAATGTTGCCTCATTCTCCCTCTATCTGCCATCATTCCAACTCAGGGTGGTGATGGACAACCTGGTGCTAAAGGAGAGGCTGGAGATAATGGTGCTAAGGGAGATGCTGGTTCTCCCGGTCCCGCTGGACCCACTGGTGCCGCTGGACCCGCGGTTTGTAAACTTAATTAAACACAATAGCTACTCATTCTAATACATAATAATGCAATCAAGTGCCATAAAAAGCGACAAAGCCTGATTCTGACTCTCCCATGTTGTGTCCTTTCAGGGTCCCGTCGGAAACTCTGGTCCTAAGGGAGCTCGTGGACCTGCTGGACCTCCTGTAAGCCACCATTCTTCTACTAATCTGGAGACAATCCACTGTAGAAGCCATATATATTCCCACGTTATTCCATTTTTTTTGCCTCCCACAGCTGATTGATCTCTTCCTGTTTCATTAGGGTGCTACTGGCTTCCCTGGTCCTGCTGGCAGACTTGGAGCTCCCGGCCAATCTGTAAGTTTTTCCTCTTTTTAAGATTAGAACTTCTTTTTCTTCTTCTTCTTCTTCTTCTTCTTCTTCTTCTTCTTCTTCTTGTGGGTGTCTCTTTTTTTATAACAGTGTTGTATTTTTCCCTCTCTCCCCCACACAGGGCAACCCTGGACCTCCCGGACCTTCAGGAGGAGCTGGCAAGGAGGGACCCAAAGGAAACCGTGGTGAGACTGGACCTGCTGGTCGCGCTGGTGAGCTTGGTGCTGCTGGACCCCCAGGACCTGCTGGAGAGAAGGGTAGCCCCGGTGCTGATGGTTCTGCTGTAAGTTATGGGATGTGTTACTGAAATAACACTGTAATGAGCCATTTCTTCCTCAGTTAAACACAAAAAAATAGAACTTGTGATTATGTTAGACGCAGTCAGTTTGGCCAACGTGTACTTGATATATATTTAATTTCCTTTTTGTGTGTTTCTGTCTCCACCTTCAGGGTAGCTCTGGTATTCCTGGACCTCAGGGTATCGCTGGATCCCGTGGAATTGTTGGTCTGCCTGGACAGAGAGGAGAGAGAGGTTTCCCTGGCATGCCCGGACCTTCTGTGAGTTCCTCATTCTACATTTGCCACATATTCCAAATCTGGGAATATGTTGGTGTATAAGTGCATTAAACATCTTAACTCATTTTCAAATAGGCCTTTAAATGTTATTAAATCAACTGATAACTGACTGCGTCCCACTCAGGGAGAGGCTGGAAAGCAAGGATCTGGTGGCCCTGGAGGCGAGCGTGGACCCCCTGGACCCATGGGACCCCCCGGCCTGGGCGGAGCCCCCGGTGAGCCTGGACGTGAGGTACGGCAAAAACAAAATAGAACCCTGAGAATAACAAATATTGCTATCTTCTGTCTTTTGTATAACTTTGTTGAGTTTACAAGTCAGCAACCTGTTGTGTTTTTTTTTTTGTTTTAGGGAGCCCCTGGTAATGAGGGATCAACTGGTCGTGATGGAGCTGCTGGACCCAAGGTGAGTCCATGGGGAACTGACCAGAACCAGTCTATGTTATAGATCGTAACCTTTGTCTTTAGTTTCAGCTCATTTGATCAAAATCACACAATGCAGCAAATAAACTACAAAATATAGATATTTTTTTTACCTGATAGTAAATCATTGGAACTACAGTTGGTGAATTATTGTGTCTTGATGTTTTAGGGAGACCGTGGTGAGTCTGGACCTTCCGGAGCTTCTGGTGCCCCCGGACCCCCTGGTGCCCCTGGACCTGTCGGACCCGCCGGAAAGGGTGGAGACCGTGGAGAGACTGTGAGTGATGGAACCCCCCTAATATTTAATCATTTTCCTGATCTTTTTGTATTTTTATGGATCCTCTGGTTATATTATTATTAACTATTGTTTTTTTTATATATATCAGGGACCTGCTGGCTCTTCTGGTGCTGCTGGTCCTTCTGGACCTCGTGGCCCCTCTGTAAGTCACATCAACACACACAAAAAGCAATAACTCTACTCTAAAAGATGACACTATTGGCAGAGGAAGGTTTTTCCACAGAACAGACCATCACCTTCATCCTCTCCTTCTTTTAAACAGGGAGCTGCTGGTCTCCGTGGAGACAAGGGAGAGAGTGGCGAGGCTGGAGAGAGAGGCATGAAGGGACACAGAGGATTCACTGGCATGCAGGGACCTCCCGGCCCCTCTGTACGTGATTTTACACTCCAGCCCCCACACACACACACACTCACACCCATACTGCACCCAGAAAACACAACCGTCAGAATCTCTAACTCCTGTTGTTGTGTGTGAAACCCATAGGGATCAAATGGAGAGCAAGGACCTGCTGGTACCTCTGGACCTGCTGGACCTAGAGTAAGTATCTTAAATACTGTAATCTTTATTATATTTTTCTCATGCCTGGAAGTGGTCAGTGGTACTCTTGACATGAAGACACTCTAAAGTTTTCACTCCATGCTGTTTTCAGGGACCTTCTGGATCTGCTGGTTCTCCTGGTAAGGACGGTATGAGTGGCCTGCCCGGACCCACCGGACCTCCTGGACCTCGTGGTCGTTCTGGAGAGATGGGACCTGCTGTAAGTCTAAAGAACTCTCTTACTAATGTACTTTTAGTTTACTCTGTGTGCCCTAACTCTTGACTCAACTTCTCCTTTTCTTCTTCTTTATTCCTCTTCTCCACTCCCAGGGTCCTCCCGGACCCCCTGGACCTGCTGGAGCACCCGGTGCCTCCGGTGGCGGATTCGACCTCGGCTTCATCGCCCAACCTCAGGAGAAGGCTCCCGATCCCTTCCGTATGTACCGTGCTGACGACGCTAACGTTCTCCGTGACCGCGACCTGGAGGTGGACACCACCCTGAAGAGCCTGAGCCAGCAGATCGAGCAGATCCGCAGCCCCGACGGAACCCGCAAGAACCCCGCCAGAACCTGCCGGGACCTCAAGATGTGCCACCCTGACTGGAAGAGCGGTGAGTGCTTCTGGACTTTACTCAGGACACAGACATATTTAAAAATATTTGAAGGAACGTTTAATCATCAACATTCGAAATTTTCTGACGTTTTTCCTATTTGCACTCTTCAGGAGAGTACTGGATCGACCCCGACCAGGGCTGCACTCAGGACGCCATCAAGGTCTACTGCAACATGGAGACCGGAGAGACCTGCGTGGCTCCTACCCAGCGCGTGGTTGCCCAGAAGAACTGGTACGTCAGCAAGAACATCAAGGAGAAGAAGCACGTGTGGTTCGGCGAGGCAATGAACGACGGCTTCCAGGTAAACAGTCCAAACCTTTTCATCTGGTTTCTCTACCTTTACTCTATTCATCCACTTTTTACCTCTTTTTCTACCATTTCTCCAACTCTTATATCTCGCTCTCACAGTAGTAGTCACCATCTCCCCCTTACCGTCTCTCTCCTCCACAGTTCGAGTACGGCAGCGAGGGCTCTGTGCCCGAGGATGTCAACATCCAGATGACCTTCCTGCGTCTCATGTCCAACGAGGCCTCCCAGAACGTCACCTACCACTGCAAGAACAGCGTCGCCTACATGGACGCCAGCGCCGGCAACCTCAAGAAGGCCCTGCTCCTCCAGGGCTCCAACGAGATCGAGATCAGAGCCGAGGGCAACAGCCGCTTCACCTACAGCGTCCTGGAGGACGGATGCACGGTGAGGACTCTTCAGTCGTTGATATACGTCTGAATATGTTGATTATTATTTTGTAAAAAAAATTTGAATAAGATAGCCACAACATAAAGGAGTAAACATGCTAAGTACATTTTAGCTAGTTTTTGCAGTGCATGTCCTCTATAATGGGATTTGAGTATTTACTCAATTTTCTTTTCTTCTCCCGCAGTCACACACCGGTACATGGGGCAAGACAGTCATCGACTACAAGACATCGAAAACATCTCGCCTGCCCATCATTGATATTGCTCCTATGGACGTTGGTGCTCCAGACCAAGAGTTTGGCCTTGAAGTTGGACCCGTCTGTTTCTTGTAAAAAGAGAAATCTGGACTTGAAATTGTTGTTGTGTGTGTGAGTGTGTTTTATTTTTTTTTCTAGCAGTCATCTCTCTCTTTTTAAAAAAAAACTCCCCCCCACGAAAACGTTCTTCTAATGCCATTTTTCTGAAAACAAAATCCAACCCCCCCCTTGCTCGTGATTCTGCAAGTCTCCATTTGGCCGTTGTTCCGATGGTCCACTTTGCCTAAAACCTGCACTTCAACAAGATGGCGGTGATGTGGCAGTGTCTGCATCACCGTGTATGGGACCACTACTTTTTTCTTTTTTTGTTTCTGACTCTCGTTTTTTTGCTTTTTTTTTTTTTACCATCACCAACACCAAGGACCCTGTAGAGAAGACATTTTGTTTCACTGGCATCAAGAAAATAATATATGCTTCTGTAAAGTGTAAAAAAAATTACTTCCCCTCTTCATCCGGCCAAACCAGGCCTCTCTGGAGTTTACAGAAACCAACAGAAACCCACAGGTGACTTTTGTATTTTTATACACCACTGCGGTGAGAGGATTGAAAGGACAGCCCCCAACAGACAGAACCCAATTGCTTTGTACCACGTTTCAGGTGTTGATGAATAAACGGTGAAACTGACAGCCATGTTTGTCTCTGTTGTTCTGCCCCAGACCAGACCCGTAACTCCTCCCTCCTCATTTGCTGAACTTGTTGCAGCTGTTTTTTTGGATTTGTTTGATTGTTGTGGAGTGCTTTCTTCTTCTCCCCTTTATCTGAAAAGTCACATTAAAACCACCAGCAGAGAAACTTTGGGTTTAAATCTCCTTTTTTTTTTCGTAAGAAAAGAAAATGGCTACCTCAGACAGCAGGGAATTCCAGCTTAAAAAAAAAAAGAGGGCCCAGTGTTTTTAGCAGTGGATTTTTGCTGTGGATGTGGACTAACACTTTATCAGAAGCAGAAACAGCTGAAACGTGAGTTGCTTTTCTTTCTTTGAGGTCTCCGGCCCGTCCAGCGTGGTTTTACTGTTTTGTAGATTTAAGTTCTGGCTCGACCGGGTTTCTTCTTGGTGCTAAAAAAAAGTGAAACCACGGCTTTTTATTCTCTGGTGTCCCGATTGAGACAGACTTGGATTTTCCAGCCTTCTTGGTGCTGGCAGTGATTGGTTTTTAATGTTTTGTTTTCTTTTAACCTGCTGTTCACCTCCCTGTCATTTAAAAAAAAAATCCTCCACCTGCTCATCCACACATCTGATGTGGTTAGGTTCTTGTTTTCATTATGCCAAGGGTGTTTTTGTTTTTTTTCTCCAAAAGAAAAAAAAACCCCAACAATTAAAAAAGAAAAGAGCCATCAGCATAACGTTTGTGAGAGAAAGGCAGATAGACACACCTGGGGGCAAAACACCACAAAGATCTGTACCTATTTTGTATATGTATAATAAATTGAGATGTTTTTAATTATTTTGAATGCTGAAATAAAGCATGTTAAGTGGTCTAATCTTGAATCCTGAATCCTAATTACCTGACTGACCCATTGTTTGCCCCCTCCCCTCTTCTAACCAGCTCTATAGTGACTCAACCTTAATTTTTTTCTGCCTTTTTGCATTTGGATCCCCCCCTCCAAAAAAAGCGACTAACTGAGAAAGATTGTTGTTTAGGAGAATCCTTTTTATGCTGAAAACTCAGAATGGACTGGGAGACATTTTGACACAATTTAGCTTTTGATGTGGGAAGGTTTTTTTGTCTTCACACCTTCGAACCTGTTCCCCCGCCCCCCCATGGTGATGGCTCTGCGATGTGGTTTTATAGATATATAAAAATCAGCTCAGTGAACGCGGCTCTGTGAGTCAGAACGGAGGAATAACTGCGGCCTACCTCTCAGACGGTGATGATTCATCCAGGAGCCTTTAAATCCATTTACAAGATGCAGATGAATCCATGGAGAAACTCTTATAATAATGATAATCCAGAGATGAACATGGTGAGTATTTGTGCATCCTCAGTTGTCCTGTAAATGTTTTTTTTTTTTTACCCAAAAATAATCCAAGTGTTTCTCCCAGTTTAAGCAGAGCATCCGTGGAGCTCCTCCAGCCGAGTGGAGGAGCGACTCTGGTGTGCTGGCATCGGCTCGGCCTCACAAAGGCGCTGATTGTCCAGCGGAAGGGAGCAACCTACTTACCTACCTACCTACCCAGGAGCAGGGGATCCCGCAGGGGAATCTGGACTATTTGGGCAATAATCCGTCCCTCTGTTTGAGGGCCCTGAGCGGAGGAATGCTGACCTCTCCAGTTTCTCACACACACACACACACACACACACACACACACACACACACACACACACACACACACACACACACACACACACACACACACACACACACAGAGGAAGCTCTGTTCCGCAGACAGGAAACTCCTTTGCAGGGACTCTACAGCGAAGGTAAGCATAACAGAGATATTGATCAGATTAAAAAAAAACAAAACAGAGTAACAGTAAATAGAAAGGGGATAAAATAAAATAAAAATTACCCAGACCAGATGAACTTCAAAGCGACAGTGAAGTTGGATCAAAGGTTAAGATTCAAAGAGATTTGATCACATGTGGACGCCTGTGTCGCAAACT
>JAFBJU010002872.1:392506-428125 GCA_016785305.1 Colistium nudipinnis | reverse complement strand
CCCCGAACGCACTGGTTTTGGTCCCGTGTCCCTCGGACATTGGGAAGTGGGAGAAAACGCAATATAGTTGTGTGCATCTTGACCTTTGACCTAATTCCCGATGTCCGAGCGACATATGACCAAGACCAGTGCGTTCGGGGTCCCGGAAAACCCCTAAGTACAAACTTTCATCTTTCTAGCAGTGAGCCTTCACCAAAACCCTAACCCTAATGCCACAGTTATAGGGGTTATAAGCCTGGAATTAGGGTTAGGGTTTAAGTGAAGGGCTTTTGTTGGAAAGATGAAAGTTGCTACACAGGGGTTTTCAGGGACCCCGAACGCACTGGTCTTGGTCCTGTGTCGTTTGGACATCAGGAAACAGGTGAAATGGTCAAAAAGCCTCAAAGTATCTTCCAGTTTCACCCATTTCCCAATGCCCGAGCAACACGGGACCAAAACACTAGCGTGCCTTGCCAGATCATCTGGTGTGACTTAGGAAATTTCCAATTTTACTTAATTGGTCCAAAAATAGGACCCGATTTTACACTGAGTGAGAATAAACAAGTCGAGAGACTGAATTGTCATTGTATTAGGCCAAAAGTTGTCATTTTGTAAAATTTTTAGTTGGTGGTGTGGATTTTTTTTATATAAAAAATGTCCTGTTGAAACACTGGTTTCAGACAATCTATGTGGGGTCAAAGGTCAAAAGAACAAGGTTATCATAAAAGACATGCACATGTGCCACTGCAAATTTTCATTCATGGAATACAACGAGCTACAAAAACACAGTTTCAATGTGGGTGATCTGTGTATTTTTGACTCATTGTACCATTAAGCTGTGGGAAATAACCAAAACTATTAAAACGCTTTAAATCCCATTACTGATGGTTCAGTTTTCACTCGTATAGGGGAGCAGGCCCAGGATATTCACTATAAAACCAGTTAATCCCACGGCTGAACGGCCCCTGGATTCAAACACGTGTTTTACAGCCTACACATGTCTACTACATACATGAGGGTAATGGCCACCACATGTATGTGCTAGATCCTATTTTGGAAACTCCTCCAAAACCCAACTTCTAGAACACAAAGCATGAAGTTACAATTGAGTTTATCATTTTTTGCTAATAATATAATTTATATATAATATCCCATACTTTACAGATTTCCATTCTCCGTCAGCATCCTTTGAACCCTGTGGATTATTACACCACACACTTCCACTCCCTCACAGGAAATAACAGAAATAAAAACCAAATGTGGTTATTTCAATGAAGCAAAAATGACTGAAGCCACCACACACACACACACACACACACACACATGTATGAGAGCGCGTATATACAGTAAAACCTCCTTATCCACATCTGTGAGCCAGAAAAACTGTGTGTGGATTTATTTCATCTCAGTGATGTCCAATTACACCCATAGACGCCGAGATACATCCTGTGAGTGAATGTACTATTTTTGGAGAAAAAATGTAAATGAATTTCCCGTTTTATGAGCTTGTGAAGTGGTGAATCAGAGGGTTGTTACCATGGCGACAATGGGTACAGAACCACGTGAGCCTAATACAAAGATCATTCATGAAATGAACGGATAAGAGAGGAGATGATGGCACTGTGAGATGAACTGGAGTTAAAGAGGAAATGAAATAGAGACCCAATGCATGTTCAGCTTTGCAACATCCACACTGCCCCCTACTGGACCACAAGAGACAGGACAACACACACCATTTTTTTTAGTGTGACCCTTAAATATCAGATATTCTAAGAAACTGTAAAATAGTTTGAGATTACTTGGTTTGAATAATAATATAAATCATTTTAAGTTCTTATAGAAGGATAACCTTTAGTTAAATTGACTTCTCCCTTGTTTTAAAAAACAATCTAGGAAAATGCAAATGCTGCAAATTAAGCTTCAGATATTTTTCATATCACTTTTGCATTTCAATTACAAGGCTATGTTATGCTTATAATTAATGGTGAATACTCATACACATTACACATTATGCGTCTGCAAACACACCCTAACCTCAGATTTAAGGTGAGACACGACGCGCCCTCAGAGCAAATCAATGTGTAAACAGCCTACGAGTACAAAACTGGATTTTTAATGTGAAGCAGCGCCTGCCTCCTTGAAAGTTTGAGCAAAACCGAGCGAGTTAATTCAGACCATTTAATTTGAATAATACTTGGAGGCCTGAAGACATAAAGACATTTACAGATTTCCCCAACACAAAACAAAAGGGTGTTGTGCAGCACAACTCCACTTTTCTTTTTCCCCCTCCCTAGTAATCATCTCATAACCCTCTTCAATTCATTCTTGCATCTTGGAACGGGTTTGCTTTTCTTTTCTCCAATTCTCTCATCTGGATTAGATTACCCATCTAATGCAGATCATATATTTTCCTCTCTTTTTTGTGGTCATTACATGCAGGCAGACATAACAAAAATAATTTATTCCAAATGAATCCCAGTGCATTCCTGTATAAAAGCAACAACACCTCATTGGTAATGTTAAGATGAGATATAAACATTATCAAAATCTATAAATGAAGCACCCATTAGCCATTTTTTTTGTATATACTGTGCTTAATATTTCAAGCTTTTCTATTTTAAGGAGGTTTGTACATTGACTCGTCAAGTGTCAAAACAGGTACCTCGCTCTTTGACTTGTTCATGAATGCTGAAGCCTGAATGAGTCATGCGCGATGTTGGGTCAACACGGCACACACGTGACCTGTGCGGCGGGGCCCGTTAGGAGCTCTTGCAGCAGCCTCTGCGCTCCTCCTGCGCCTCCCCGCTGGGTCCGATGGGGTTGGAGAGGGTTACGGCACAGATGGAGCCGCGGGTCACCTCCCTGCTGGCCACCTTCTGGTGAATGGCTGCAGGCAGGGGGGGGCGGGAGACACACGGGTGGGTTTCTTTCTAAGAAAACACTGTGTGTGTGTGTGCGTGCGTGCGTGCGTGCGTGCGTGACGTGTGTTTGGACAGAGTCTGCCTTACCGTGGAGGACTTCGTTGAAGGCAGCCTCGACGTTGGTGGAGTCCAGCGCGGATGTTTCCATATACATAAGACCTCTTTTCTCTGGGGTTTGTTCCAGGGAAGAAAAAAAAAAAGCTAAAATCACAATCGACAAACACTGGCGAGCTTTACACAGCTGAAGAGGAAACATTCTGTTCACCGTCAGACAATACATGTGTTTCCTATAAACTGAAAAAAATAAGGCAGAGAGGAGCCGACCTGCAAAGTCCTTGGCCTCCTCCAGGGGCACGCTCCTCAGGCTCTCCAGGTCCCGTTTGTTCCCCACCAGCATGACCACGATGTGAGGGTCCGCGTGGTCGTACAGCTCCTTCAGCCACCGCTCCGCGCTCTCATAGGTCAGATGTTTGCTGATGTCGAAGACCAATAGAGCTCCGACGGCTCCTCTGTAATACCTGAGAGCCAGGTGAGAGGAGGGGTCTGTAAAACCTGTGTGTGTGTGATGCATATACGAACGTATGTGTTTGGTAGGTGTGGGGTGTGTGTGTGCGTGTGTGCGTGCGTGCGTGCGAAAAGTAAACTGAAATCAGAGTAACTCAAACACGATAAATGTAACGCATATATCCACGTGGGTGTGTATATGTGTGCACTCACGCGGAGGTGATGGCCCTGTAGCGCTCCAGTCCGGCTGTGTCCCAGATCTGAGCTTTGATGGTGAAGTTCTCCAGCTGGACGGTGCGCGTGCTGAACTCCACCCCAATGGTCGTGCGGCTGTCGTGACTGAACTCATTTTTGGTGAAGCGCGACAGGAGGTTGCTCTTCCCTACTCCGGACTCCCCGATCAAAACCACTGCACAGAGGAGAGGAGAGGCAGAAAATAATTCAGAATCGTTTCAGATTGAAACGCGTACACTTCCTGTCTGTCTTGACAAAACATCATGACATCACATGAACGCGGCTGACGCCACATAGGAATGAATGGAATGGAATGGAAAATGACATTTTAGTAAAAAAAAAAATCATAAAAACGATCGGCAAACGAAAGGTAGTCTCTCTAAAAGGTCAAAGGTCAAATGGTTAACAGTGAAATGGACAGAAAGCAAACACTTCCTCATTTCTCCTCCTCTTTCTCAGGAACAAGGGCTGTCAGCTCAGAGATTAGATCATTTAGATTTACTTTACCCACACAATCCCAGCGTTCACTTACACACACACACACACACACACACAACGCTCACCTTTAAAGACAAAGTTGTACGAGTCATCAGACCCCATGCTGCACGCAGACAGGATCTCCTGTCAACGTCAGAGTATAAACTCCCAAAAGCAGAAAAAACAACAGGTTTTAATGGAAAAAATTAATAAAAATTAAAAAATTAAAAAGATCAAAGCAGCTTCACTCCTGTGAAGTGTGTGACAAGAGTAAAAGGGGAAAATGGAAGAGAGGAAATCCACTGCTCCTGGTAGAGGAGAGGCAGGAGTCCTGCCGATCCCTGATCAGCTGACAGAGAGAGGGAGGGAGGGAGAGCAGGTGGAACAGGTAGAACCGCTCACAGGCAGTCATCAGGAACAGGCTCCGCCCACTCCCTGTGCTCACCTTGCACAAAAAAATATATATTCTTTTCTTCTGGGTGACAACAGGTGGATCCACCTGTGGGCCGGCACACGTTTGACATTAACGTTCCCGCCTCATTTTTGTCTGCACTCCCATTTTTTTTTATTTTAAAACCGATTTCTGACTCTTAACGACACACAGACATGAACAGAAGAAAAAACAGTGTATGGTTTATAGCGGCAATAAAGTCTTACACTCGCATGATGATACTGCGGGGTTTTACAGCCTTCAGAGATCATAAAATCCTGAATCCCAGTTCTACACACACACATTCGCACTTGAACAATATACGAGTCATCATGCAGCCTTGGATTTATTTTCACAGGTTCCTAATTTACCTTGCAATTGTATTCGGACAGTCTGTCTTTGCACAGGTGGTTTCCTGAGGGATTAAGATAAAAGAAACAACATTACTTTGGAACATTATAAGAATGAAACATTTCTCCAAAATTATTCCAAGTAAATAAATGTAGTGTTGTACATCAAGTGCCATTTTTATGAAATTTATGGGAAATAAAAATAATAACGTACCTTTTCGTTGGACCATTGGTTTCCCCAAAGACAATTATTTACACACGGCATTTCTCACCGCGACGTTTCGCGTCGAACTACAAAAGCAAAGTAAGAACCTGACGATTTCAGAGAAAAAAATGAAGTGCCAGAAAATACAAATGAATATTTACAGCTACGCCGTCACACGGCTACAATCAACCAACACGGGGCATACACTGTTTTTGACCATGTTTTATTTAATTTTTTTTAGTACAGTACTGTTAAAAGTTAGTTTCAACATGTTCAATTGGGAGATATTCATATTTTTTATTAATTTTTTTTTCAGCTGAGGTCAACAGACAAAGCAAAGCCATCCGAGCAGTTGCCATGGTTACCACGACTACAATGCTGAGATTTCAAAAGGAAAAAAAGAATTAAAGACACCCTAGAATTTGATTTCAGAGAGGTATGGTGCCACCACACCAGAATTGTTTGTAAAGCCTTTCCATTGTTTCTTTACTTTCTCTTTTACTCGTTTGATTTTCACGTTTATTTGAATGCGAGACAAATCAAAGTTATCTCTGGGTGCTTAACGCACCTGAAAGAAATAAAAATAATTAGATAATAAAATGAAGAATCAGATTAAAATGAAAGAAAGCTTGTTTATTTCATTCATATTCATTCTAGCAGTGTCCTCTGCTTCAGAGCTGCTGCAGTGTGGTGTCTGATTATGGTTACACTTCGGGAGGATGAAGATGAAGATGTGGAATTTAATGGGGGCCTCTAATGAACCCGCCGAGCGAGGGCGCGGTCTTTCTGACGATGCTCGTACAGGGAGGACAGAAGGCACGGCAGTGGTGCCTCAGAAGGAAAAGACACTGTGCGCCCGAGCGTGGGCACTTTGATCCGGAATGACAAAATTACAAGTTAAAGGGGTCAGAACGTGGAGGAGGGCGTCGATTTTCTGAAGCGCTTGCAATAAATAGTGAAAACTGTCGGTTCTAAAAACAGCTATTTATGTGGAATCTCAGGAACTGGGATAGAGCGAGGAATGGGACTGAACGCCTCCCCTTCATCAGCGTCTGTGTAGCACAATATCTTCATGTATTGATTTTGCGGGTTAAATGCTAACAAACCCTCTCACGGTGGCCGTGTACGCCGCAGACAGCCCGATCCATCACATCACGTGGGTGCACTGTGTAAAATATAACTGTCTGCAACACGCTCCACTCGTGTCGGATGTGAAAAAAAACAACAACAAAGAATTAAGAAAAAGGGTGGAGGAGAATCCCTTCGCAGGAGGAGAAGTTGTTGTTGTTTTTTTCTTCTCTGCACCAGAACAGAGAGCAGCTCAGTCCGGCTCTACAGGAGCACTCGGGGACAGAGATCTGGGTGAGTGACGCCAAAAAGAGAGAAAAGTACGGGGACTAGAGGGATGATCTGAGAACCGATACAGATCCTGCCCGAGTTTGTTCTGCAAAGTTTGGGCCGATACACTTAAATTTCTCTTGGTTCTCTGTAGATGCTGGGTATGTGTATGAGTTAGGTGTGTGTGTGTGTGTGTGTGTGTGCGCGCGTCTGTGTGTGTGTGTGTGTCAGTGCGTACTGCGTGTGTCTTTACGAGGGTTGTGAGCCCAGCAGTCTCTCGATAGCGGCGTTGATGTCACCTCCAGTGGCGATGAGGGCCTGCAGGTTGGCCTCGCGGTTGATGAAGCCCATGGCGCTCAGCTGGTCCAGCTGGGACTGGAACCGCACCTCCGGGGTCTGGGTCTGCACGGAGGAATGAAAAATCACACTTATTAAATAAATCAAGCAAAAATCACACATTTAATTCCTGTGTGTGTGCGTACGTACCGTTGCACCTCCTACTCCTCCTACTCCTCCTCCTCCTCCTAATCCTCCCAATCCTCCCAATCCTGCTAATCCTCCTACTCCTCCGCCACCTCCAGCAAACATCTGGAGCATCTGTTGCATCAGCTGTTGCTGGGCGGGGCTTGCTCCTGCAGCGCTGGGGGGCGTGGAGGCCGGGGGCTCCGCGGGCACGGCCCCTCCGGTGGGAACCCCAGGAATCCCACCTGTCATCAAACTAAACCCAAAAAAAACAAAGAATTACTTAAATGTCATGTTTTTAAAATGACACGTGTATATATATATATATATATATTTTTTTTTTTTAAGCGTGTGCATACCCAGGCATGAGGCCCGGAGCTTCTGTCTGCAGCGTCTGCAGGCCCTGCTGGATCTGCATCAGAGCCTGCATGGCCCTGGGATTGGTCATCACTGACAGGGCTTCTGGATTCTGCATCTGCAACCAAACCAAGAGAGAGAGAACAAGAGAGAGAACAAAAGAGAGAGAGAGAGTAGCAATGAGTTCAAAACTATTTGTGGTCCATCTAATGCATCTTAGTTTCTCAGATTAAAGAAAAAAAGAAGTGGAATGGATAAGTGGAAGCATCAGTAAAAGGGGGATGTGGGAGCCAGACCACAGTCTCTGAACCAGGAACAACGGTCTCCACGGTAACGGTCATACAAAGTGCAGGCTAATCAAAAGTCATTCCCCGGTCAAATCCCTTCTCCTATCTTCATTATTCGAGTTACGTGTGCTACCTGCTGCAGAAAGACGGGAAGCTGAGATCGGAACTGTTCCTGCAGCTGAGGGTTTCCAGCAAACAACGGATTATTCATCAGAACCTGGAGGAGAGAGGACAAAAAAGTTTTTTATAATTTTTTTATTCCACTCCAATGCTGCTTCCTTACCAAAGCCGATATGTAAAAAGATTTTAGCACCTGAGGACGGATTTTAAAAAAAACAAACACGTTTCATGTGACAGGAATCCACTGCTGTAAACGTCCTCTGCTTAACTAAACACACGGTTCATTGAAAAGCAAATCCAGTCCCAGCCTTGTTTTTTCTTTTTTTTTTTTTCTTACATACAAGTTGCTGCAAATGCAAATGAGCGACGCAGACAATCCCCTCTGTTCTCCGGGAGTGTGCACTCAATAACCGACTAACGCACCACAGCCAGAGCCAGATCCCGCGATTTACAATTCAGTGGAGTTCAATACAATCAATCAGAAACACATGTGGCACGTAATCCATAGAACAAAGAGTTCTGGGAGAGGAACATTTCCGGGGTTCGTAATGTAATACGACGATATCCGAGTGTTTCCTGCGCGGTGGTGGCTGAGCATGTGGGACTGGGACTGTCCTTCCATTACCTGGGAGGCCAACTCTGGGTTCTGAGACAGGGACGTCATCATACTGCGCATGTAGGGCGCAGAGAGCATGTTCTGCATCAGCTGGGGGTTCTCTGAGATCTGCTGCATTAGACTCTGCATGCCCGGGCTGTTGAACATGCCTGCAACACGCACAACGTTCAGTTTAATACATGCAAGTGTGTGTGTGTTTGTTTGTACAGGAAAATACAGGAACTGCACGTTTTCTGCAAGTTTCTCTTACCGTTGCCCAGACTTCCTGAATTGATGCCCAGAGGGTTGGACACGCTGGGGTTGGTGGGCCCGGGGGTGCTGGCGCTACCCGCGGTGGGCCCTCCGCCCTCAGACGGGTTGGAAGAATTGGGCGGGCCCCACGGGTTGGGCAGGGGCTCCCGGTTCTCTGTCCTTGACGGCTGGGCGCCGGACTCAGAGTTGCCACCAAGAGCGGAGAACGGGTTGCTACCAAACTGGAGGAGGGGAGAATTCGTTTTAAAACAAAAAACTGGAAAAGAAGAGTCGGCCACTTAACACCCGGGGCGAATAAAACCACTACAAAGCGCTGGACCACATGTGTGCAAGCAGATTAGGGATGTGACGAGTAAACACCTGTTCCCTGGCAGCGCTGAACATGGGTTCCTGGATATCTGTGTACATCCTCCGTAAGGCGTTGTAGCCTCCCGGGATGCTCTCCAGGTTGCTGAGCGCCCGGTCCTGGTTCCGCATCATTTCCTGCATCATGGCCGGGTTCCTGGCCAGCTCCATGGTCTGAGAGGACGGAGCCAGTCGGTTTAATATAACAATATGATACAACTATAGAAAAAGCCGCCCTGCCCTCCTACCTGTCTCATGAGCTCGGGGTTGTTGAGCATGTGGGAGATCTCCGGGTTGCGTTCCATCAGCGACTGCATCTGAGGGTTGGCCATGATCATCTGCCTCATCAGGTCCGGGTTGGACATCATGTTCTGCACCAGCGGGTTCTCCATGATCTGGGACAGCATCTCCGGGTTGGACATGAGCTGCCTCTGCATCTGCTGCTGCAGCTCCATGAAGTTAGCCGAGCCCATGCCCATCCCGGACAGACTCGACAGGTCCCCGAAGCCAGCTGAGAGAGAGAGAGGGGGGGGTGAGCTAATAAAAAGGTGTTGATGTGTAAAGCAGCGCAAGACACACGCGTGTATACTCACTCAGTATGTTGGGTGTCTGTGTGGGTGGAGGCGCAGGGCCGGTAGAACCTGCTGTGGTGGGGGGGATGTTGGCCGGACTGGGGGTGGAGGAGGTGGCTGCTGGTGTGGAGGTCGAGCTGGAGGCGGCGGCGGCGGCGGCGCTGCTGCTGCTGCTGCTGCTGCCTTCCCCTGCCCTACGGGGGGAGGGGTCAGGAGAATATCAGTAAATAAACACAAACCGACAGTTTGGCTTTACAAAACTAAAACTAACCAGTTATCCTTCTGGGGACAGATGTCAGAAATTCATATAAAAGCTAATTCACTTATTGTATAGTCATAAATAATAAGCAAAAATGTAGTTTCTCGAATTGTGTCAGTTGCTTAAATCCCATATTTTTTGTGTCATTCAGCGACTTTGAAACTTTAAACACTACGAGCATTATGACTGTATATATTACTTGTGTGCGGTCTTTATGACGAGGTGTACGGTCAGGCCATCCTTGATGCCGTGTTGACTGAGGCTGTCGCCGTCCTTCAAGATCTTCCCTGCAAATATCAGAACCAACTGGTCCTGTTTGGCTTTAAACCGCCGTGAGATCTCTTCTTTGAACTGTGGAAAACGCAGGAAGAAAAAAGATGAAATCAGATATAAATAGAGGGAAATGAAAAAGAAAGAGGGTGAATATAAGAATGTGAGAAAGGAAAATGATTATTATTATTGAGAAAGAGGTGGACACGCTCCACTGCTCTAATCTCTCTTTCTGTTCTGTTGCAACACACAAGTCTTAAAGACCCAAAGGGCAGGAAAAGTCCTTTGTCTTTATCCTATTAGCAGTGGTCCCAGCACGCTTAATCTGCCAAAGCAGTTAATCTCCACATTTATTCTCAGGCAGACACTGACTTCATCCTGAGCAGGACGTTCTTATTTTAAGAAGAAGAAGAAGAACAAGTTGCACATCTCTTCGAGAGCTCATAAACCATGTGTGGCCACGCAGGAACATGTGCACACGACAAATGACGCAAGTAAGCAATATCTTCACTGAAACATACATGACAGGAAAACAGGATGACGCAACCAACATGTTATATACGTCCGCGGGCCATCCGAGTGAACTCTGACCACACACGCGCACACACACACACACATCATGAATGAAGAGAGTCATGCTTCTAAACACCCACGCCAGATATATTTATCAAACATTTACTAAGAAAAAAGAATAATCAGCATGACAAAGACTCTACATATTGATATATTTTTTACAAGGTATTACTATTAGACGCATCTTTATACATTTCCTTAATGTTTACTCTGACAGATCTTGTTTGCTGTGTGTTTTAATAAGATCTGCCCCTTGATGTGTAACACAATATACCCCTTTGTATACAAAGACAGAATATCCATCTCTATACACACACACACACACACACACACACACACACACACAGCAGACAGGTAGAGATTCAGGTCTATATGTATATATAAAAAATGGCTCAATCACACCGATTAGTGAGATTAAAAACGGGATTGTGAGAGGATCTGAGCCGGAGCCGGTATGATTTCACCGGGGCTCTGGGATTGCACGATGGTGTCTCCAGGCTCAGGGGCTGGTTATTCCCAGGGAAGCTCAATGACTCAGAGGCAGCAGAATGTTCTAGAGTGGAGCCCGAGCTCCGGTTCCTGTTCAATCCGCCGATCTCGGGCGCAGATTGGATCAGAAAGCGTTCATTAACCACCCCTCCACCTTCACCTCCACCGGGCCCTTTATCTGCCCATCAAACCGTCAGCTGACACTTGTTTGGCCCCAGCGAGCAAAACGTTGACGCGACACTGCTAGCTTGTTAGCCGCTAGCCGGCTAGCCTGCTAGCTAGCCGCTTCGATTCGCAACCGGCTCCTTATCTCTCCGTCGACGGCCCACGGCCACAACAACGCAGATTGACCGTTAACACAACTTCCACCAGTTCCACCACACAGCAACCGCCTCCGCTCCACGCACACACGGTTCGCCGGTTGGACTCGCGACACGCGCTAACGCTAGTGCTAACTAGCCGGGCTAGCCCGAAGTTGTGGGCAGGGGCATGACGTCCGAGCACGCAGCGGCGGCGGCTCGACTCGTACCTGGGTGACAGAGGCGTCCTCTGCGATGGCGATCTCCTCTTTGTCCTTGGGGGTTTTCACTGTGACCTTGATGATCGTTCCCTCCGAGGCGTCGGGTTTATTATTATTGTTGTTATGAGCAGGATCTGCGGCGCCGTGGTCAGCCATCTTTACTCCGCCGATGGAACAGCTAGCGTCTGGCGTCAGCTTCCGGGTCGCGAAAGGTGAAACACCCTTCTTTTTTTTCTTTCTTCCTTTTTTTCCGTTTTTTTTTTTTTTTTTATAAGAAAAACTTTGAATTGTTCGCGTTGAATTCAAAACGAGTGATAGAAGCCAGAGGATTGATACATTCAAAGGAGACGGGGCAGAGCTGCTGCCGCTGCTGCCGGACGTTCTGAAGGAGTTGAACCTAACAGTGGAGACGTTGAAGGATGTAGAACTTGTGTTGCTATGGTAACACTGTGTGTCATTTCCCAAAAGGAAACAGATGCTGCTTTGCTGAAAAGATGTTCATTTTTCAAAGAGGTTAGATATATAGTTTTCATTAATTTGATTACATTTCATAAAAAAAATATATAAAAAAAAGTATGAATTGATGATTTTTTTTTAATAAATTATGAACTGCTGTAGCAACACTCACACAATACACTCCGATGCCCTGAACATTAAATAGTGAGGTAGTGAAGTGATAATCTGTCACTTTGCGATCATCACTTCTGATATTTCATGTTTTTCATGCATTAAAACACAAACTTAAAAATGCTCACTGTTTAATGATTTAATTCACCGTATGAATGAATCCGTGTCTTTATGGTTTTGAACCGTCAGTATGAGGCCTAAGACACCCCCGTCCTGACATAAAAATAAATAATAAACTAAATGATCAGCTCATCAAAAAAAAAGACAACTATTGAAATGGGGAAAAAAAAACATAAATTAGTTGCAAACCATCAGAGTTAACCATTTATTTTATTATATTATAAATCAAATACATGTCAGGACGAAACAAAAATACAACATGCGTCCCAGTTCTATAATAATAGAATTATGTTCAGAATTAGCTTATGTTTAAGTTGAAGCAAACTGTTATGCTTGAAATGTAAGTCATTTTACAGCCATTTCTCATTCATTAATATGCTCATGCTCACAGAATACATGTAAACAAAAAGAACAGATATTTATCAATACATATATCACTTTTCACCCTGACCTATGTCATTTAGGAGCCGCCTGTATAGCGCTCCCACGTCTATATGTGCGCGTTGTGTACAATGTGACGACACTGAAAGGAAAGTGTGTGTTTCAGCACGTTGCTTTGACATAGACAGACGGTCCTGCATACCTTTGCATATCCCCACTTCTAGAGCACACCATTAACAAACAAACACAACCTCCCCAAAAAAGAAACATGGAACACACCCCCCACACACACATACACACACACTCAGCTGTGCAGGGTCACATGCACTTGTCCCACACAGGGAGCTCGATGGTTGCAAAAAGGATTTTGCTTCCGTCGACAGAAAAAAAAATGAGGGGACAACTTTTTGGGTTGTAGTATTGTCTCTGACTCTCTCTCTCTCTCTTTCCCAGCGAGCGAGCGACAGCTCTCTCTCTCTCTCCCCCCTCCACCCGTCTCTATCTGTTCCTCTGGCAGGTGGACAGCAGAGCGGCTGCACTTCCAGGAACAAGGTAAGGGTTTTCTGTGTTCGTACCCCACAGCCATGCATTTTTCATTTACGACGACAGTGATTGCATAGAGAGGCTGCTAGTGGCTGGAAAGACGTCAGTGTGGGACCTGTGTGGATAGAAGGAGAACTTTGCTTTGCTTTGCACTTGCTAAACTAATAGAGATGTTTCCACAAAAGAGGTAAAGATGTCACCCAACTTCATTTTGAATGAGGTATGCCAGTTAAAAATAAAGGATGGGCAATCAACAAAAGTTCAATATAAGAGTATTATTTCATTATTTGAAAATGCCTAAAGTTATATCGTTGTGGATACATAGAGCCTGAACAGGTACGCATTTTAATTCATACACAGTGTGTTTGGACTATCGTACGTCTGCAGGGTAAATTCAACTTCATGCCACTTTTATGAGTCTGCGTGTGCACATGTGTGTTTAATGCAAAGTACGATGGTACGCGCATGTTTAATTATTATTTCTCCCAGTTGCTCTGCAGTTGCGCCATTACCTGAGCTCAAGATGTACAGCTTCATGGGAGGGGGCCTGTTCTGTGCCATCGTGGGTAACATCCTGCTGGTGGTCTCCACGGCGACCGACTACTGGATGCAGTACCGCCTCTCCGGGAACTACGCTCACCAGGGCCTGTGGAGGTACTGCATTTCCAACAAGTGCTACATGCAGACCGACAGCATCGGTGAGACACGCCTGGATTTTTTTTCCCTTCTTTTAGCTGCCGTGGGACAAGAAAAAGACAGATTTTTTTTTCTTTCTAAAAGTTGGTGTCATTGGTGAATTGTCTCCCTGCAGCTTACTGGAACGCCACCCGGGCCTTCATGATCCTCTCAGGGATGTCGTGCTTCGCCGGCATCATCGCCGGCATCATGTCCTTCTCACACTTCTCCTCCTTCGAGAGGTTCAACCGCTCCTTTGCTGCAGGAGTCATGTTTTTTGTCTCCAGTGAGTTTTTTTTCTTTCTCTCCTCTGAACTAACACACACACACACACACACTGTAAAGTTGTGTTTTTTTTATTATTATCACAGCTGACCTCTCTCTCTCTCTCAGCTTTCTTTGTTCTGCTGGGTATGGCCATCTACACCGGAGTGACCATCAACTTCCTGGGTCGACGCTTCGGTGACTGGCGCTTCTCCTGGTCCTACATCCTGGGCTGGGTGGCCATGCTCATGACCTTCTTTGCAGGTGAGAATGGATCCGAAATGTTATTATTTGATTCGGGTTTTGGTCAAAGTAGACACACTTTGCATGTCATTTTGTCGTCACACTGTTTCTGTGTGTTGCAGGTATTTTCTACATATGTGCCTACAGGATGTGTGAATGCCGGAGAGGAAACGGACCACGCTAGAGGGAGACAAACAGCCTCTCACAATTTATTTTTCTAGATTTTTTAAATCTTTGAAAGAGGACAATGCCACTGAGAGAGAGAGAAAAAAAAGACTGATCTTCTGAAGATATGACGTCTGCTTTTTTCTGTTCAGAAACAACCATGATGATATTACAGAGGAGAGAACAACTTCATAAAACTAACCATGTGCTTAATTACTGTAATTATAAATTGGTGTTATTTAACGTCGTCCAATCAAATCTTTTAATTTGGCACACGCAATAAAGTCGGTCGCCCCGGACTGGAGTGTGATTTGTGGAGCTGTACTCACAGGTCACCAGGAGATGGAACCACTGACGCGCTCCAGTGGGTTTAAAAAAAAACACACACCAGGCCGAGAACCTGAAACAATGACAAAACATCCATGTATCTGCAACTACACTCGTCCCTGTAGGGGCAAATGTACAGGAAATACTTCAAACATATTGTGGGAAAGAATGTGGACATGTACTTCTACATGAAAGGTAAACCGCACATTCTTCTGTCTCAGGATTCCCCCTGAAGCTGTGACTCACAACATCTGCCAAACTCATCGTGTGTTCTTTATTCGGCTGTTGTTATGAGAAAGGGCTCCGGCTTCCAGTGTGATGTTGCACAACACGTTGGTTGACTTCCCCTGAGTGTGTGAATGTGTGTGTGTGTGTGTGTGTGCACAACCTGAGGAGAAAATCCTGTTCCTGGACCGAGGGGGGGTGGAGGACCAGGGGACCTGGGTGGGGTCTCCGACCACGGATTGTTTTCCCATCTCCTCCGTCTTCAATAACTCTTTCCCACCGGGGGGGGGAACACTCCTCCTCACCATCAGCTGGAGGACTGAGGAGGGAGCGGCGCTGCTGAGGTCACGCACGCTTCGGCCGCTCGCTGACGCAGAAACAATGAGAGAAATGTAAACAGGCTGCAGGCAGATCCCTTCATCCGAGTTTTTTCCGTTATTGGCCCCTCGTGGCTGCTGTGAGGAGATAAGCTCTGGAACACTGCGGCACACATATTCTCTCTTATAGCCCACTCTGAGGACACAGATTAAGTTTCAAATAAGCATGCAAATCTACCAAATAATAGCACATATTCATTTGACACAGAGTAACAATATAAAACTACTTAAACAGTAAATTGTGATCAAATATTAAATAATGAAATCATTCAAATTGTTTTCATCAGCTGAGAAAAAAAAACAACTTCTCTATTATTGGTTAAGCTCTAAAATGTTGTTTTGCCTTAAACAATGGGGAAGCAAATATTCAGTCATGTATTTTAATTGCAGTGCGTTTTAACTCAAAACACAATTCAGTTTACACAACATCACGCAACGGTAATGGTATCAACACAGCAAGAGAAACAATACGAGATATTCTGCTGTGTATATGCACCTTTATCTTGTGAAGCTAGTGTACACAAAAAAAAAGGCATTTTCTGTTTTTCTGAAATCTGCCTGCTAACGACAACAACAAAAACAACAAGAAAGATTTTTTCTCATTCACCTGTCACCTTTAGAAACTGGACGGTGACCTTAAAGTTGAAGTGTAATGGAAATCTCGCAAATGCATAACTCGGGAGCTAGTTACAACGTTTCATAGATGAGCGATTTTCTGCTGGAATGCACGGTGAAGGTCGCTGTGTTCACCTCACACACACACACACACACAATGTGTTATTGGACTTGATGATGCATACCACAATTTGCACAGTGTGGCTAATTTTACAGACCTGCAACTTCTTCGACTCTCCAGGCTGTAACGTGGTCTCCCTGCGAGGCTGATGTGTCATATCCAGATGTTTATGGGGACGCACACACACACACGCACACACACAGACCTGCGTACACAAATCAAAGCTGATTAAAACCAGGAAACAGGTGAAAATCAAATATGTTTCTATCTTACTCACATTTTATTCTTCATCCTCCGTCTGCTCCTCCGCTGTCCAATGAGGAGAGTTTTTGAGTTCAGTGATTTTCCGCTGACACAGCAGATTCTTAGAAAAACGTCCGTCTCTCTCTCTCTCATTGTGTCTCCCGGAGCCCAAATATTCCTAAAAATCACACATCTTCACTTCCATCTCCTCCACAATCCACCGACTGTAACACACATTTCTCCCCTCAAAATCTGTTTGTTTTTTTTGGAAAGACTTTATTGTGCTGCACAGGTGAACACTAATGTGGGTTTGCAATTAGTGCACACAATACAAGAGGAAACAGGAAAAACCATTGCACAGAAAAAAACCAAAGAGGAATACAAGTATATAATTTACACATCTTGTCATAAATAAAGTCTACACATCTGTGAATAAGTGGTTCATTTTACATAAAATACACAACTTATGAGTGGATGTCCGATGCTACTGTGTAGGGCTTAGGAGAGGTTGTGTAGTTGGAGAAAATTAATTTCTATGGAATAAATATGAAATGGATATGGGAATATTTAGTCATATATGTGTGCGATTGGTTCCATCTGAACCCTTATGATGAAATAATCATAAAAAATGAGGCACATGTGTTGTTTGTGAGGGTTTTTTTTCCCCAACATAGAAGATTCTTCACCATTAATGTCATTTAGATGCGTGTGCATAAGACACACGCATCTACTGTACATCCGTCTGTGGCTCCTCCTCCACCGCGCTGCACATTGTGAGTCCACGCAGACACTTTTAAGTCTATCGACCTATTCATGCCTGAAGGAGATGACACAAGGACCTTCAAGATCACAAGACCTGACGAATCAGGAATAACAAAAAAAAAAAAAGTTGTTTGAAGTTACATTTGAAGCGCACACACACACACCCCCACAGATGTAATTGAAGGTAAGTGGTAAATAATAGACCAGCATTTTTTTTCCTTTTTAAGTCTGTGAGGTTTTGATTGAAAAAAAAGATCTGAAAAAAAAAATCCTTAAATCGCTTAGAATAAAAGCTTCACAAAGTGCCCTGACACCGCAGCATTAACAGGCTCCATTTACAGGGGAAAATCAAAAATCAAAATGGTTTTCCCCCTTAACAGGAAGTGGCTTTACATGTTTATTCCACGTGAAATGCACCAAACTAAAGAGGAACACTGTGGGACAGAGTGGATTTAGCAGCTCCCTCCCCTTCGCTGTGATCAGAAGCAGGAAAAGCAGCCGAGTGACGAGTGTGTTGCCAACCTTAACTACATACAGTACAATTTTTGGAACAAGTAGTAAAATAAAACTTTTAAAATATAACTGCAAGACAAAAATAACCTCTTTAAAATCATAATTGTAACAGTGAACACATGACAAAGCAATTTAAGACTACTATACACAAACACCTTCTTTTGCAGTGGTCTCTATAATCGTTTTTTTTTCAGTGTTTTGTTTTTTTTATTATTTCTTACATTAGAAGGTCGGGTCAGGAATGGCTTTTTATTTATATTGCTTTTATTGTATTTTTTAAAAATGATCTGTCCTGGTTAAACATTATTTAACTCATCCGCAAGGCCTTAAACAAAATACAAATAATAAAAAATAAAGTCCTTCCAAGTATTAAAAGGTATTTGGCTTATTTTCTACTTGTCAGTCACGCTCAGTGGCACTTTAAATTTTCTTTATATTTTTTGTAATCTTATACACACAAATCATCAGATTGCGCTTCTCCTCGTGTCCTCAGCCAACTCGACATGAATACGTGTGACTGAGGATTCTGGGAAATGTGGTCTTTGGAACAGTCGGTACCTGAGGTGTTTGATTGTAAGGCAACATAAAAAGCTTGGTTTTTCTTTCCGTTTTTTGGTGCCATAAACCAGGAGTTACAGGAGAAAATGGAAATGTTTTTTTTTCTCTAAAAACGAGTTAAGACGGAGGAGAGGAGGATTTGTCATAATCCCCAAAATAAAATAAGATGGAAAAATGAGAAGATCTTGATTTTGCGTCTGTCCCAGCTCGGCGGACAAAGGGGAAGTGATGAAGTCCTCAGACCTCAGCATTTGACGGTAAAAAAAAAAATGAAAACGTCACCTGCTGTGTCTCTAAACGTGCCGGCGGCGTTTGTGGTGCTGGTGATGATGGTTGTGCATGTCCTCCATGGTGATCCTGCCCCACACTCCGATCACAAACGCCTCGATCTCACACTCGTTCTCCCCGCGCACGATGCGGAAGAAGCCGTCCTCGCCCCAGTTCTTCCCCCAGGAGTTGGCAGCAATCTGGAGCACAGATTTAATATTTAATTTTAATCATAAAATACAGTTGCAGTTTTAATATGAAAATGTATACATTGCTGGTTATTTATCTACTTGATTTTAAAAGCTTAACGGGAGCTCACCCAGTATTTTTTGGAGGTTCCATCAAAGTTCCTCTCCTCTCCCCACCTGGTGCACAAAGAGAATAAAATATATATGTATATTTTTTCTTTTCCGTCCATCACGCTCTCTGATGTAAACACTCCTCAGGAATGTGATCACTCTGGGCATTGCGTGTTCGAGAGGGGAAAATAGTAAAGCAATGTGTCATCTCGTTGACTGGACAGCATCCCGAAAACAAAGTATTTATAACTGGACTCTGCCAAGTTGGACTCCTACATCTCTCCAATCGGAACAGGGTGGAATTCTCTTCCTATTTCCACCCTCCACGCATGGAACAGGAAGTGGAGCGAAGGTTAGGAGGAAGTGAACTATATGTACAAGGGATCACATACAAACCATGCAACACAACCAATAATGATATGAACACCCACACACACACATATATATATATATACACATGTGCTTATACATAAACTCCCTCGCTGCCAGGGGTTGTTCTCAGGAAACCTTTGGGGCGATGGCCCCAAAATTCCCATCATGCCTTGCTTTTCTTCGCCTGGGCTTCGGCAGCAGCCAACTTTTTCAGACGCCTACGTTTTTTAAAATTTTTTTATGCTCGTCGTGATCAAAAACATCTCTCCCAGAGCCCGTTTCCCATCCTGTTATTGCTCTGCGGGGCCTTTCATTTCCCCCCCCTAAAGAGAGAGAGATGCGCTGCCCAGTGGCTTGTTATCTTTTTATGAGAGAAAGGAATGCTGGGAAATAAGAGTGGCCCCGTGTACGTCTGTGCCAGCTCCTTCGGCGGCCTGGACGCAGCTAAAGCCAGCCGTGCACCAGCCGAGGCGACATCTACAAACTGAAATAGAACACACGCTTTCTCCTGTACTATACAGTTATTTTTATTTTATATGTTCCTGTTTGAACACACAACCAATTCCTGGGGGACAAATCTTATCTTATCTTATCTTATATGTGTGTGTGTGTGTGTGTGTGATTCCATTTGCATGCCTGAGTGTCTGCATAATTACTTTTTTTGGGGGGTTTTTTTGTTGGGGGGGGGGGGGGGGGGGGGGGTACGGACAGAGTCAGACAGAATCGGACCACTGCTGATCTCTAATCTGGTCCAGGACAATGATGGACATACCGCTGTCCCGGCGTGCCCCCACCCCCCCTGACCTCTCCTCCGGGGGGGGGGGGGGGAGTTTGGGGGTCTGATCCCCTCGCTCTGTCCGGTGCAGTCGGGATCAGCGGCCCAGACAAAGACCTTTCCACCACAGTGCACCTCTATACTCCCTCCACAAACTTTCCCAGGCCCGGGGCTTAAAGCGGCGCAGCGCTCTGGGATTTGCTCTGTGTAAACAGGGTGGAGCTAAAAAACACTGTGTTCAACGCCTCACACACACACACACACACACACACACGTCCCTAAAAATAAAAATTAAAAAATCAGTCTGAGGACCGGAGAAGGACCTCAGCATCACCTCACCTCCTGCATACCTCCACGGTTTATGGAGAAAGTCGGGCTGAGGTGTAATTATAGTCCCTCACCGTGCGAGGAGCAGGTACGTGATTTGAAGCTGCTAAGTACAGGATGGAGGGATGAAGGAGGTGGGGAAGGTTTTTCATAGCCGCGTCTTTACATGTGACATGTGAGCTGTTGTAAAACATAGGTGAAGACGCACGTAGACAAAGGGACAAAAAAAATGCAAAAAAACAACTAAACTCATCCACAGCCAATCAGATAAAAGCCGAGAGACTGCTTTTATCACACACTCCTCTGTCTGGATTGTTTTTTTTTTGTGTCTTTTGTAATTTCATAGTCTGTTTTGTTTTTTGTTTTTTTTTCAGGTCAGAGACGAGCTCAGACTCTGAGGTACACTCACAAACACATTCCTCAGGCCCCATAATGGAGCCATGACGAGGTAGCTGCTCATTTCGCCAATTTGGAAACGGAGACTGGTGAGCAGTAACATGTCATTGCCCGGAGAGAAAAAAAAAAAAAAAACACTTCCAAAACCAGCTGGAGGACTAATGGAGGAGAGTCGTATATTTCTGTCAAATAAAAAGGAATGTTTATGGTTCTTTTCTTTTTTTTTTTTTTTTTACACCTCCTGGCCTCGCCGCCTCCAAACAACACATAAACACATCGGCATCCACTGGACACAAAAAACAGAAAAGTCAGGAGACAGAGGAGCGAAGGTTGGAGAGTGATGGAGACACTGGAGGGCGGGGTGGGTTAGGGAGGGAGAGGGGGGGGGGGGGGGGACCCGGGGGGTCCCCCCTCCCGCCTNNNNGGGGGGGGGGGGGGGGGGGGGGGGGGGGGGGGGGGGGGGGGGGGGGGGGGGGGGGCGATCCAGGTGTGTCAGCCGTCTGCATATTTGCGGCGGTGGCGGTGGAGGTGGTTAGCGGATAAAGGGGAGCCGGGGCAGACGGAGGCGTGGAGCCAAGGTGTGCCTGAGGGGGCAGGAAGCTTATCTACACCTTCACTCTGCACACGCACGTGCAACTCAAGCATTGGTCCGAGGACTAACAGCAGCTGCTGCTCAATAAATGAAAAAAAAAAAAAAAAAAAAAAACGACAAATCCCAACACACACAAAAAGCCAAGCGTGTTCATGTTGAGTCTGATCAGGTTTGTGCAAAGAGTCAAACCAAAAAAAAAAAAAAAAAAAAACGACAAATCCCAACACACACAAAAAGCCAAGCGTGTTCATGTTGAGTCTGATCAGGTTTGTGCAAAGAGTCAAACCTCCGCTCACGCTGTGATTCATACGCCACAGGTGAACAAATCCGTGCAGGCCCACACACACACACACACACACACGCGCGCGCGTTAGCGTAACTCACCCGGTAATCCTGACTGAGTGCGTCCCGTGTTTGCGGTATTGTGGGGGCTTGGTGAAGCTGACGTCAGTGCGTTTGTAGATCCCACTCTTATAGACAAAGAAGTCCTCCTGGACCTCCATAATGGCTGCGAGAACAAACAGGCAGGGAGAATTAGTGGGAGGATATAACTCAAACACACACACACACACACAAATAAAAAGACACGCACAAAAACAGGCACACACACACACACAATATGAAAATCCATTGTAAGAGCTGCTATTGTTGAAGGGAGAGAGAGAAAAATTGAGCTCAAATCTCAATTAATAATAATGTAGGCAAAGAAGAATTTTCCCTCTGTATCTGTGTGTGTGCGTGTGTGTGTGCGTGTGTGTGCGCGCGCACTGAACTCAACATGACTTTCCCTTTCCTGTTTAATGGGAAATAACTTTGTGGACGTGAGGCTAAGAAATTCCCTCTTTTGGAGATCTACCTGCTGTGAACCCCTATTGCGAGCGCACACACACACACGCACACACCACACACACACACACACACACACTCACACGCACACACACGCCTTTGTGTCAGAGAGAAACTCACTCAAAGGCAGAAAGGAAACTTGAAGTGAAGCCAGTAAGTCTTCCTGGACTGTTAAACAATAAAACAAGAGGCTGGCACAGGCTCATAGAGAGTCACAGGGGAAACACGCACACACACACACACACGCACACACACACACACACGCAGACACATGTAAATCGTCTATTTAAGTGGGCTTGACAATGGTCCAGATGGGCACCAGACACAGAGGCGGGCTAATAAGAGAAAGGTCACTTCCACAGCTCTGACAGGAAGGCCCGTCATTTCTAAAGGTCAAAGTTCAAACCGCGATGAGGTCAAACGTGACATCATCCAACACTCCTGAGTGCGTCCGGGAGCAAATGTGGAACGATTTAAATATGATTTAAGGCAAACAGAGAGAGGGAGGGGGAGAGAGAGAGGCGTCACTTTACCTTGCACGGGGCCATTATCCATGATCTCCTTCATGATCTCCTTCTCCTGAGACAGAAATGGACATGTGGATCGTTAGAAAACAAAAACCTGCCGCATGTTAAAAGTCAGTTAACCAGATTGAGTCAAGCAGGGCCCCTCTGGATTAATGACTCCACAGGCCGCAGGGAGACACACACACACACACACACACACAACAGGCCCCTGAATGATTTAGTTTTTATTTTTGTTCTTAAATCATGAAATCCAAAAAGGATTATACACTCACTCTCATGTTAATCCCACAATACAGGTAATGATACTACTGTATTGCTGCAGCTGCTGTGCAGTTTTTAATCCCTGTGTATTCCCACGTTCATTCACAGGGGAGTAAAGTATGCATGAGTGCAGAAACACATAAACCATGTGAGGGAGATTAAACCCACTGTAGCAAAAGCAACTTCGGAAATTGTGCAGTGATTCTATTGAAGCCGCAGGTTGACCGGAGCTGTGAGAGCCGAGCGTGTGATGGTTTGTGCGTGTGTGTGTGTGTTTGCGTGGCGCTTACACTGGATGAGAGCCTGTAGGGCGGTGTGGACTGGTAGATGTCGTTGTGGTAGTTGTGCGTGTTGGGGCAACGTTGTGTTGCCTGTCTCTTCCCCCGGCCCACGGAGCGGCTCTGCATCATGCAGCGGCCCAGCTCTGCAGGCGTCTGAGGGGGCGCGTACGGGTAACAGTCGTCCGTCACCACTCTGTGAGGAGACACGTTCAATATTAATATTAATATTGATATTAATATTATTAATAATAATAATAACAACAACAACAACAACAACAACAACAACAACAACAACAACAACAACAACAACAACAACAACAACAACAACAACAACAATAACAACAACAACAATAATAATAATAATAATAATAATAATAATAATAATAATAATAATAATAATAATAATAATAATAATAATAATAATAATAATAATAATAATAATAATAATAATAATAATAATAATAATAATAATAATAATAATAATAATAATAATAATAATAATAATAATAATAATAATAATAATAATAATAATAATAATAATAATAATAATAATAATAATAATAATAATAATAATAATAATAATAATAATAATAATAATAATAATAATAATAATAATAATAATAATAATAATAATAATAATAATAATAATAATAATAATAATAATAATAATAATAATAATAATAATAATAATAATAATAATAATAATAATAATAATAATAATAATAATAATAATAATAATAATAACAACAATAATAATCATCATAATCATAATCATAATCATAATCATAATCATGCCATAAAAAGGAAAATACACAGATTTGATAAAGTAAGCAAAATAAGATAAAGATTAAATAATAAAAATCCATTCATAAAAAATAATAAGTGATCACCACAACTTATTTGTCACATAAAAAAACATTTTCAAAAAGGAGACTGGCTCACCCTCTGCGCCGGAGGTACCACCAGGCTCCATCGATACGTCCCCCTGCACAGCCTCCCTGGTTACGGGTGTCACAGGAAATGAGGTTTTGGGGAGAGAGCTGAGGAGTCATGTGTCCCATGGACTGGATGGAGATCCGGTCCGAGGCCACGGCTGGTGACAAAGATCCGAAAAATGACACAGTTTGTAAGCGGAAAAACAAAACTTGTGAAAAAAAATCTTTTTTTTTTTAAATACATTTCTTCCTGACATTCTTGTCATTTTTGTCCCTCAATAGCTACATACACACTCATACATGCTTGATAAGTGAAGCAGGTTAAAAAACATTCGAAAAATCTCTGCATACCGCTTCCACGTTCCAACTGCTTCCTTTTCTCTAAAATATTTTTTATCTGCCAAGTATGTCTCATGACGTTATCCCATATCTCCATTGTTTTTCTTGCATTTTTTTTTTTCAATATTCCAAATGATTCAATCCATACCTGCGGTGGAGAAAGCCCAGGAAGCGGCACAGTTTCCCTGATCCAGTGGTTCATGAATCTTGCCCGGCCACTTCTCCGCAGAGTTGAAGTTAAGCGGCAGCTGGTTGCTCTGAGGATCCATGTTCATCTGAACCAAGACACACAGAGGAGAGTCAGTTCATACAGTCCATATAAAATCTATTCATAAAGCAGCTTTATATTAAAAAAAAAAAAAGCGTAATCGCGGTTAAACTCCCTAAAAAAAACACATTCATATCTCTCAGCAAAAACAATTATTATCAGGAAGTAAAACAGAGATAACCAGGGACGCGCCCACGCGGATGTAAAGCCGCAGCACCGGGACTCGTTGGAGTGAAGTTTTATTGCTGCACACAGTCCAACACAAGCACACGACTGCAATTTAAAAACTGCTTTGTGCACAGCTGACATACGTCTGCTAATCAACCCAGCAGGAGAAGGGATGTGTGACACTGGAAGCGTGAGGCCACGTGCTTCCTCCCTCAATGCGTGTGTGGACATTCAAATCACTTCAGGGGCCCATCTGATTCCGACCGGGACGGCCAACATCCTAATCAGGACCATAAAGAGTGAATTCGCTCCCAGCTGCTCGGAGGCCGAAACACGCTGGATCCATCCGCGGATGCTCCTCTCATCTCTAATCCCGTAATGTGTGTTGGGCCAGAGCTGCATTCCTCTGATAAAAAAAAAGTTATTCAGAGAGAACCCCATGACTCCAGGAATGTGCCACTGGTCCGGAAGTTGCAGTTGTGGAAGGTCAGAGTCCAAAAAAAAAAAAACGAGGACGAGATAAACGCCGACACACAATAATGTGTGTGCGTGCAGAACTGTGCGGTGACAAATGAAGTTTCCCAGTTTCGCCGTCCATGTGTGTGTGTGTGTGTGTGTGCAGACACACAGGAACGAATCTGCTCTGGATTCTGACGCAGGTAGAGACAGGCGGACGGGCGGAAGGGGGCGGAGCTGATTCAGGAGGAGGAAGACGCTCTGGAATGCTGGGGATGTGAGGATGGAGGCATGGATGAAAGGATGGATGGATGTGGGGCCCGATGTTTTGGTTCCGTCTTATGTAATCTGTCTGGGTGAAACGTCAACAAAGGCAGCGTGGAGGAGGGTCGGCCGAGCTTCCAGACGGAAACGTCGTCGCATTCCAGCGAGAGAGCCTCCATAATTAGGTGCAAGCAGTTTGATCAGCACTCGCTTGTTGGAATAGATCCTATCGCTCAATCCGGCACTCAGAGGAAGAATGAAAAACCACAACTGTAACAATACTCTTTTTTTTTCCATTATCACCTGTCGCTAAAACTTCCTGCTCTCCACCCCCGCCCCCACAGATTTACAGACGTATTTAGACGTATAGTATATATACAGTATACATAATAATAATAATAATAATAATAATAATAATAATAATAATAATAATAATAATAATAATAATAATAATAATAATAATAATTTAATTTCAAATGTAAAATTGCTTTAGACACTTTAGTGGAGGATCGAGGGTTTAAGAGGTGTCAGAGGTCACGTCACCAGCAACAAGTCAAGTCATATTTCTCTGGCTACCTTTTAAAAGCAAAGGTCAAAGGTCAGCTACGAAACAGGCCACAGGGGACGGTCAGCAAGGACTTCACCTCTCGTTAAAGGGTTTTTCAGTAAAGAATATCCGTATTATTTCATTCTTTTTTTCAAAATTTGACCACACACACAGACACACACACACACACAGTGTGGCAGTACCTGGATCTCATTCATGTTCAGGATGGTCCTGGACGGCCTCTGCGTGCCCAGACGGAATCGGATCCCCTCGTCCAGAGTCATGCCGTAAAGCTGTGTGTAGTTATCTGCCTTCCATCTGCAAAAAAAAAAAAAAAGCGTTGAAAAACACAAACAGCTTGTTGTTCTCCATGATCTAGACATGGGTGTGTGTGGGTTTTTTTTACCCGTAGTTGCCTGTGTTGACAGCGTGGATCATGTCGGGCTGCATCAGACAGGCGTTCTGCTCACACTCCCATCGTCCCGTCGTGCCACAGGAACTAGAATAAAAAGTCAATGAGATGCACGAAATCGCTCATCGCCCGAAAATAACTTCAGATTCCATTTTCATGCCAACGTCAGCGACTGAAATGGAAAGACAAATATGCAGAGGTCCCGTGGAATTCCCCTTATTAGAGACGAATGGAGGGACGGGGTCAGTGAAGAGGAGGAGAGAACGTTCAGCCTTTTAAGGAGCGGCAGGAGCCATTTTTAGTCCGAAGGAATGAAGAAGTCCAGAAGATGACGAACGAGATAAAGAGATGTTCAGAGGTTGACGCTGGAGATGGTCAAAAATGGAAAGAAAATAGAGTTTGCTCCGTTTTCTTTTAAATCATTCATGAGAAGAGAGACACTCTTGGATGAGAACTCACAGTGACACACATATTAACGACATCGGTAAAAGTACCAGTAAACGTAAAGGAAGATCATACACCCACACACAAACACACTCGCACAAAAACACACACACACACACACCAGCAGAGTTTAGGCCTCCGACTGTCGAGCGGCTTTGATTAGAGGAAAGAGACGTTGACCTTTGGCCTCTCCGTCTCCCCAGCAGCCGACTAACAGACGTGCTCAGTGACAGTTGGTCAAAACAACAATAAATTCACACAGTGACAGTGTTAGACACACACACACACACACACACACACACTCAGGCCTAATGACAGACTAATGAGACAAGGAGAATGAAATATAGGGCCTAAGAGTGAGAGGCCGCTCTTCACATTCCTCGTCGCACTCAAAGACGGAGGCCTTCTCCGCCTCGGAGACGACACACACCTGTGTGCGTCTGTGAGTGTGTGTCTGTGTCTGTGAGTGTGTGTTCAACTCTGACACTATCTACAGCATCCGAGAAAGTGCACAGCAGCGCAGAGAAGCTGGGGCTGTCTGCAGGACGCGTAGACGGAAGAGGCGCCACCTGCCAGATCATCTGGACCAGATAAAAGATTTATCAGGATGCCGACGGCACACACACACACACACACACACACACGCACACACACACACACACGTCCTTCCTCCTACTCCTCCTCCTCTTCCATCCAGGGGAGGAAGCACATCTGGGATATTACTAAGTGCAGCGAGTGGGCGCAGCAGGAAAAAGGGAGTGTTTGTCCCTGTGTGTGTCGAGGTTGTGTAGTTTTTCAAGCGTCCGTGTGTATTGCATTTAACAAACACGTGTGAGGGCGCGCTCTCATAACGCTCTTTTGTTCGCTGGGGTGCGAGGGGGAGGAGTTACCGGGGGGATGATGTTTTTTTTGTGGAATACTGGAGGTTATTTTTAAGCACGGAGCTGGTGGAAAGGTGAGGGGGCGGCCATTTATCCATTTGGTCATTTATCACGGGTCTTCAAATAGATTCCTGACCTCTATGTGGATGTTAAATCAACACGCATGTGCATGTGTGCGTGTTCATCGGAGTTGAACAGATCGGGGTCATCCAGGAACACGAAGTGACACGGAGGTGAGAAACCATAGTAGAGGACAGGTGAGGAATTCAGTTTTCATTCTAATCACGCCTCCTCCTCCTCCTCCTCCTCCTCCCTGGAGTCTCTCAAGGACTGTTTTTGTGTGTCCTTGAAAAGTTGCCATTCTGAAAAAAAATGGCGACAACAACCGTGGACTGGATGTAGAAGGCCACGCAGATAAAAGTCACAACTCTGTTTTTAGGACATTTTAACTTGATATCGAGGTCATAACGCCAACGAGTGGGACAAATAAAGTGTCTCTATCTGGGCCACAAGTGAAGATTGTGCAGGATTTACAACAAACGCAACACAACCCTCTGCATTTCATCAGGACCTCAAAAAATAAAGCATGAAAGTGGAATTCAGCCAGTCATTCATTTTACTGTGGAGATGTGTTCACTTTCTGCTTTATATATATCCAAAAATAAAAGGATATATTGTGTTTTCATAGTGTGTGTGTGTTTGTGCTTAAAAAGAACTTGATATGAAAACTGGATATTACTCCATAAAGCCACCAGTGTTTACAATGCCAAAGCCACCGGGTGCTTTGTCATGAGAAACACATGCTGCGCACACTCACACATATAAAAAAAACCCACACAACTTCATTTTCACATTCTGGTTCAGATCCCCCGGGGTTTTAGGAACGAGCGCTGCGCGTCTGCAGGAAATTCGGAGCGACGCATGGGGATGCAAAACACATTGACACATTTGTTGTATGGGTGCATTCATGAAGACGTGACACGGTGGGATTTAAAACAATTCACTCATTGATGATATAATGATTCGCGTTCAAGGGTTTGGGACCAGTGGATGGAGAGCACATGTGCAGGAAACGGTCAAAAGGGGACGTGTGTGTGTGTGTTTTTTCTTCTCTACTTTAAGCCACTTAAGGGGACACGGGAGGGTAAATCCAGGATTTTGAGAGGGCTGAAAAAGAAAAGTGTAGGAAGAAAAAGAGGTCTTTACATACCACAGGTTGCAGTTTTCTCTGTAGGTTTGTCCTGTGAAGAACCTGTTTCCATTTCTCTCACAGCTTCCTGAGAGGAGACAGAGGGGAGCATCCATGGGTTTCATGTGGCCACAGCACCGACACAAAAACACTGCAACGTCACATTCAACATAATACAAACACAGAGGTTGTATTCCTTCGCTCACTGCGTGCGTGTCCACAGTGTGTGTGTGTGCGTGTGTGGACGAGGCCTGAGACCTGAGCTCCAGTAATCCAGCGGAGGAATGCGCCGTGAGCTTCCCAGGCCCTCGTCATGCTTTAACCAGCTTACGCTCGGCCCGGCCGCCTCTTGTGAGGTCACAAGAATGCGCATTGTGATTGTAATTAATAATAAATAAATAATCAATGACGATTGTTATTCATGAGCAACGGCGGCAATGTGGGCATTATCTTAAACAAAAGTTTATCATAAGCAAATATTGAAGTTTGGAACCTTGCCTTCGGTTTATCTACGGGCTGATTTACAGCGGCGGGGGCCCGTCAGCGTGGATCTCATATGGAATTTACAGCTGAGGATTTACAGTGTGGATTATGTCTTCCTCGCCTTTTTTATGATTTATGACACACACACACGCGCGCGTAGCCTTTCCCCACTGACAAGTCGTTTAAACACAGCAGGTTGTTGAAGTGACACTCAGATATGTGATTTGTAATGTAATGGGTGGTTGTGATTTTTTTTTTTTTTTATATATACATTTAAATATTGAACACAGTCTGTGACTGCAGGGCAGCAAGAAGCAATTTTACAACAATCGTAAAAAAAAAAAAAAAAACTCTCTACGTGTCATTGTGCACACGCCGTAAACTACACATCCGTGTGCGTGTCCCGCCTCATACCGTTGGTACACGGGACACATACCTGCACTGACCCCCCCCCCCATCCTGCACCCGTTGTCTGTCTCTCTCCCTCCTCCTGCATTGCCCACATTCTTTCTCCTGACCTCCATTCATCCCTCCATCCCGCCCCCTGTCTGGGTTAATAAGAAGCCCACTGTTCTTAGGTACAGGCTGCCGTACCTAGAGGCTGCACCTCTGCACGGAGACACTGGTATGAGGTAGAAATTAACATAATCGAACAATAAGAAAATATATTAAAAAAATATATTATAAAATAAAAAAAACGAAATTTTAACTTACTCACGTTGGGATAGGACATAAATGATTGTGGGGAAGAAGATCACATATTTAAAATGTCCTTTTTACTGATTTAATTTCAGGCATCCATTTGACGTTTTATCGTATAAGAGACTAAAGAGTTCAATCAAAATGTTTGTTTGCCATGTGCATTGTGGGTAAAAGATGACTTCACGCCTGGAGAAACAAAATCAATCAATCAAAATCCATGTGATGCCTATTTGTGGTTTACGATTAAAAGTTGACTTAAAGTTGAATGTTTCCCAAATTTAAATATGATAATAATTATATAAAGAATGCAACGGGTTGTTATTTCCTACTCCATCACACACACACACACATTTCAACGTGTGCCGATCATACGTACCGATGAAGGGCGGCTCCACGCCCAGGCAGTGACCCCAGAAGTCGGGGCAGCAGTCGGACACGGTGCGGTTGCAGAAGAGGTCGCAGTAGCAGATGGTGTCCAGGTAGGGCACGGTGCACTGGTCGTCCCGGCCCGGGCAGCAGCCTCCTCTCCTCTCACAGTACGAGCCCAGGGGGTCCCGGATGGCCCCCACGTGGAGAGGACCGGCCAGCTCCCGCTTGGTCCTCCGGGACGGGACCCTGTCCGACGCCCCCTGTCCCATAACCAGGACCAGGAGGGACACGGCCACCAGGAGGAGCTTCATCAAGGACCTGAGAGAAGGGGGGTGGGGGGGGATTTAAGGTTTAATTTCATTCTAAAATAATGAAGAAAAAAACAAAACAAACAAATAATCCTATTTTATTTATTTACTTCCACTGGAGCGAAGGTGAACGAGGTCTCGAGCGAGCAGGGTAATTGGGTTCTGACTGCTGCCAACACACCCACCACCTCTCGCTGGGTAACTCACACACACGCTGTTTACACACAGACACACACATACACAATAAATTCAATGCTGGCCGGAAAGGGGTCCAAATAGAGACGCATGTGATCCTGGGAGATCTTTTCATTTTCCTTCCGAGTCGCCAAGACAAACAGAGGCTAAATATGAAAATGCACTCAGTGAGAAACTGATGGAAAAACAAGAGTCAGATTAAAGAAATAGTCATTTTTGTTATGTGTTGACGGGATCTCAGCAGGTATCTAGGTGAAAAAATCGAAATCTCCAGGTGACTAACTCATTTCCTCTTCCTATTTGATGAGATTTAGATTTTTTTTTTATTTACACAGCACTGGTGGCCGTCTGACTCCAGCTGCACTATAATCACCGTATAATTAATTATGATGTACTTTATCTGAGACAGACGCCGTTACTATAAATACTGCAGGGGGGCATTATTATCCCAGAGAGAGTGGGATGATATCCCAGCGGAACGGAAATAAAGTCATGTCCTGCTGTCAGAGCGAATCAAGTCGTCCGAGTGAAGAGATACACACTCGGAAATGACGGATCCCAGAGACAGCGGAGTTCTCGGGGCTGTCATGTTGGCGCACGCCTCACATATAGTAAATGAAACCAAAAACCTTTTTGGGGAACCAACGGAAGTGAAAAAACACTGGTGTGGATAAACTGACCACTCATCTCATCCGAAAAAAATAATTTCATTTATTTCTTCGTGTCCTGCCTCAGAATGGAAGAACGATGTGTGTACTGTGTTGTGTGTCGGTTTGTTCAGGTGTGTATCTGTGTGTTTCAGTGTGTATAAGTGTGCATTGGTGTGTATTGGTGCATCGGAGTGTATCAGTGCGTTTCAGTGTGTATCAATGTGTGTCTCAGTGCAAAGTGGCAGTACGACTGTCCCCTCTAAGCCTTGACAAAGGTCAGACAATCATCCATATGGTTGTGTGGCACAGTGTTTTTTGTGTCTCATGTTACTGAATGGACCAGTCTGTGAGGGGACACACAAAGACGCTGGGGTTGGCCCGCCGCGTACATAAATAGCATCATTAATTATCCAATCAGATCTCAGAGCACAATGGACACTCGGCGCATAAAGCGGGGCTCCGGAAAGGATCTGCGCTGCGCCGTTTTCTGCATGACTGCGCCTTTAGTTCACACACACACACACAGCAGACACACACAGGAGCATATGGCAGCATCGGATGGGCAGGTCTGAGTGTTTTGTTGTGGCAGCGGGGCAATAAAACTCCCAGCAGCAGTCGGAGGCCTTCAGGTCAAAAGATTCCCGCAATATTTAGTCAATCTGTTGCATGCAGACGTCATATATGCATACGCATATATCACAACAGCTGAACGAGAACTTCAGGCACAGATTATATCAAAATCACTGCTCTTTCATTACTCAAAGGTCAGGTCACCAAAATGATAAAATATTTTTTTTTTTCAAAATTATAAAATATATTTTTTCCCCCCCGCATCTGAGATTTAATAAAATGTGTCATTTTTCAGTGTTGTTTGAATCAGAAATGAAAGCTCCTTCACCCCACAGACGTTTATCTCAAAAGCGAAATAAAAAAAAGATATCTATTGTAATTTGGTGAGATTGAACTTTCCACATGTTGCTCCAACTCTTTTCTTTTATTCCCCACTCTCCTCTACCCAGCTGAACTCTCAGCGAATCGCTGCACCACCCACCACATGATTCAGGAATTTTGGCTCAGTGTTTCTGTGTAAAACAAGTCTCTTTCAGCTCCACTTCCCTCCGTGTGCCATCGTCCGTCACTTTAACAGGCCCACTGCTATTTTTAAACCAGCCGCCGGTTCAAGGACAAAACATTTATGATACGGTGCAGGTGTCTAATAAGGAGAGGGATCTCTCTGGACTCTGTGACCCCTTGTAAAAAATGAAATCAAACATCTCAGCAGTTACTGAACTCATATTCATTCCAAGGCTTATCAATAAGAACCCACGCCCAGAAAGTAAATAGGAACTTCAGTTCAGGAGCTTTAGAAAGCAATAAAGCAGAATAATAGAAAGAAAGGAGAAGATCCGTTCAAAGGTTTTCTCCGATTCAGAGAACAGAGATCACTCTGCACCTGTTTGAAATCCTGCCATCAAACAATATTCCAAAAAAACAGAAACAGAAACAGGAAAAAGTTGTTTTACCTTGAAGTGGAGCAGAAATCAGAGTTTAATAATCCGGTGTGTTGCTCAGGTGCAGTGAGTCCCAGTCTGTGTCTCTGGGCTCTGTCAGACTCTCTCTCTCCTCTATATAGAGCCAGTGAGTGAGTGAGTGACGACTAACCACTCCTCCCCAGCCTTCCGCCGCCCCCCCCCCCGCCCTCTGTCCTGTCCCCTGCGTCTCCCCCCTCTCTGTGACTCCCACAGGCCCCCCCCCCCCCCCCCCCCCCCCCCCCCCCCCCCCCCCCCCCCCCCCCGCCCTCTGTCCTGTCCCCTGCTTCTCCCCCCTCTCTGTGACTCCCACAGGTTGGCCGTCTCCTTATCACAGTGCAACCAGTGAATCTGCACTCCACATCCACTGCCACATCTCTGTTCACTTTCCACTCTCACCTCTGCACACACACATGCACGCACACGCACGCACGCACACACGCGCTGTTTGGCTGTCCACCATCTGCTGGTCATGGGCTGCACAACTTCCACCTCATGGAGGCAGAAATGTTCCAAGTATCCTCAGGAGCAGAAGTCCGGACCCACGCTTCCTGTAAAAAAAAAAGACAGATTTTCATATATATATATATATATGATCAGTCCACAGAAAACAAAAAGCTTTTATGTTTATAAATGTCAAATGTACTCACTACACTACATAGACTGCCATGGTGGTCCCAGAAGACCCAGCTGCCCCGTGGACCCCCTGCCAGGGTGATCAATGAGCTAAAGGCTGAATCAATAAGTGTAACACAGCAGGGTGCTGGACAGGGAAGTGTGTGTGTGGGGGCGGGGGGGTGGAAAGGGAAGGGGGGGGGGGGGGGGGGGGGGGGGTCTTTAGGACAAAGGGAAACACCCAACACACAAAAAATGTTGAATGTGTTGAATTTGTTGGACATAAATAGCACTTGTAGAACATTAACAGGAAATCCGTTGCGTTTCCAATGATCTGATTGATTGATCATTGATCAGCATCAGACAATAATTATGAAATAATAGGTTTGTTGAAGCAAAACTACTGAGTACCTTTAATTTAATGAAGCACAGTACTTAAGTACAATATAGGGTACTTTAAACTTGGATTTCTACACTATACTTATTTTTTCTGCAAAACTGCAAATGTAAGATGAGGAGCCACCACTATAAAACAATATGTACACCATTTATATATCTTTTTTAAAATAGGACCACAGCAGACGATGTGTGACTAATGACGGGTTTCAAGCGTTTCCAATAAAAAAACAAAGCTGACGCTAATTTGTTTTTCTTCAGGGGATTCCCCCCCCCCACACAGCCTGAACCCACCAGGAATCAAAGCAGCAGCTCTGAGTTATGGGACAGAAATGAAAAAGCTCTCAGACAGTAATGTGAGCAAAAGATGAGACGGTTTCTCTGAAGCATGTTCTCGTTTTCATACAGACGCACTATAATTACGGCTTTAAAAACCTTTAGGCAGCCTTATACCTGCAGAGGAAAGGAGCTGTGATCTGTGTTTACAGTGTTTCACTGGCCCCTCCCACTCAATCACCGCCCAACACTTTACTCTGCAGGTTGTTTACCTCCTCTCTCTGTTCCACTGACACGTTAAGAATGTTATTCCGCAAATCTACTGGCAGCACAATGAATCATTGACATTGGTGTGTGTGTGTGTGACGCTGCGTTGACAGTAAATGCACAAAAGCGGGATTGATCCGAATAATGTGGGTGTGAGGACCCCTCGAATAAGAGCGGACCCCTGAATCATGGGAGGAAGTCACAAGACGGAGAAGGTGTGTATGTGTGTGTGTGTGTGTGATTCATCCTAATCAGTGAAGACGCCATAGAGTGAATCACCACTGATTTCCTGTTAGAAATGCATTTTACACTATGTAGGCGGTGTGTTGTAAGACCAATGTAATGTAAGGGTGTACATTTCATCAGAACACACACACACACACACAGGCTTGGCCCGTGGTGACTCAGGCCTCAACAAGCCACATGTGTAAGTGCGACACTCACAGAGAGAAGGAAACAGATTCCAGATCAGCACAGCTTCTGTTTGTGAGGTCACTTCCCAGAAAATAGGCCGAACTGAGGAGGCTGACAAGGACACACATGGCAACAATGGAGCCCCCACACACACACACACGCAGACACACACACACACACACAGACAGCCCCCGCTGTCCAGCAGGACACACACACACACACACACACACCTACACACACACACACACAC
>JAFBJU010002872.1:370939-392459 GCA_016785305.1 Colistium nudipinnis | reverse complement strand
ACACACACACACACACACACACACACACACACACACACACACACACAGACAGCCCCCGCTGTCCAGCAGGACACACACAAACACACACACGCACCACAAATAGACATGTTTTGTGCGCACTTTCTTGTGCATGTGTGCATTAAAAAAAATGCATTTGATTGGGAATCTACAAGGACAAAAAAAGGGCCTCGCTTGGAGATTGGACCTGACAGCTACACATGGCGTGGGCCAGACACACACACACAATCCCTCTCTCTATGACCAGATCATTGGATCACAGTCGTAATCTCCAATCCCAGCTGCAGTGCATCATGGGGGGAGATCTGCGTCCCGGACCCGCATCCATCTCCACATCCCAGGAGCACTTCCTCTTCCAGGAACACGCGAGACGAGTGCTGCCGACACACACGCACGTGAACGGAGCAGGTCAACAATCTTTTTCCATGTTTGTTGCGCTTGTTGCCGAAGCAGCAGGTGTGAGGAAAAAAAAACACCCACAAGGCCGTGTTGATGGGAAGCGCAGACGTTTGGGCGACTATCAGAAAAGTCATGGTACTGTTTGTCCTCTGGTTTCTGCAGCTGCAGCTCCGCCATCGCCGTGTTGTGGTGGTTGTTGTTGTTGTCGTTGGAGAACAGTGGATTCACTGTGCGTGCGCATGCTTCTCTCAAAACAACGTTTTTTTTTTTCTTCACAAACAGCTCTATTATGGAGTGTGAAATATGAGATTCAATGCATCTAAAGTCATAATCCATCATCCTCAGGATCAGGTATCCTCCTCAGGTGGAGCGAAAACAGGCCCCTTGGTTGTGTTGTGAATCTCGAAAATCAAAGCACCGGACTCACAACGTCAGTGGAGGAAAAACACCAGTGGTCACACATTGACCTTTTTTTCTTTCAAACATGGAAATGAAAATGATTCCAACTCAACTTGCGGAAAGAGGATGCCAGATCGCCCCCCCCCCCCCCCCCCCCCGCCCAAAAAAGTGACACAGGAGACGTCTTCCTTATTTTCTGCCATTGTTGCGCACGTTCAAATGAGAAGTGAAAAGCAGGAGTCAGAACGGCAGGATGTGAAATGCTGAGCGTGGTCACATGTTCCACACTCATATCGATTGTGAAACGGCAGCCTGGCATTATGATTATTGCTGATTGAGAAGAGACAGATTCTGAGTCAGTTACTGGAAAAAACTGAGTTGCAAAAAAATATTTTTATTATTATTATTATTATATGTCAGCAATCTCAAAGCTCTGCTCGATCAGATTCATCAGCAGATGATGATTTTTATTTTTATTTTTTTTACATGCAACCTGTATCTCCGTTTATCTAAAAAAATAATAAATAAATCGTTAAATCTCACAAATTGGTGGTCAACACTGTGTTACAATCAGCACGTCAACGCCACAAACATTTAAAGTCACACGGGGAGGAAGCTGAGATTCTTTGACTTCCAAAGGGAGGAAATGGAACACACTGGACAGTGATGGAGAAAGGCTGTGTCCAAAATTTGACACGTGTGTGTGTGTGTCCTCTCCCTCGTGCATGATGTCATCGTCGCACTTTAAACACAAAAAGAAAACCAAGAAGTGGCCTCAGGTGGTGTCCCCACCCCCTCTAACCCCTGTAGTCCTCCATCCATCTCTCCATCCATCCCCACAGGAACTGACCCAGCCCTCACTCAATACCCATCCCTGCACTCATCCATTCATCCGTGCATTAAGGCGCCCTAAAGTGACCGTGGGCCGGCTGGTGCCTGTTTATTTTCCATCTTGAATAATATTATTTTTTATTATTGAAGACGAGGAGACGCAGAACAAATAGGAACAAAAAAAAAGATAAGATCTGCATGGGTTTTATTTGCTACAAATGATTTTGGCCAGATGCGCACTGATTTTCCAAATGTAGCCTTGTAGGAGTCCAATATGTCCAAATAACACGTTTCAGTCATTAAAGCAACACAACTCTTAACAGTATAACACGTTTACAGCTCCGTTTCTTCCAAAGTATTTTTCCATAAAAATATAAAATGGAGGTCGGTTCGGCCCAGAGGAAGAGTTGTGTTTTATTTGGAGCAAAAATAAAAGCCTACGGGGGGGGGGGGCACCTCTGCTGTATTTATCATTATCTTCCCATGATAAACTTATGCAACAGTTACACAAATCTTCCAGTGATCTGATTAAAAAACTGCAAAAACAAAAAACATCCTCACGTTAACGATCCGTTCCTTTGTTTGTGCTGTTAAATGAACATTTCTGTTATTTTAGGCCACAAATGGACATTCTCTGAATTTTATTCCTGAGTCCTCTGTTTTTCTTCCTCTTTTTTTACCCTCCCTTTTTCATTGAAGGACAGGTAACGGTATTTATTGGCTACCAAAAGCGTACTTCAGTGCATAAAATAGGCACAAAAACACACATCCAGGCTTAATGAGCAGGAGCTGCAGCCGCTCAGAGACACAGGGGGCGAGATTGTCTCCTTCTGAGGACACGCTGGCGAGGACACGCGATTACATTCCTGTACGCCTGCGGAACGTCCAGCACCAGCGCGGCCGCAAACGGGCACGGTTGCGATGGAGACTATGAACTCGTCAACAAGTGGAAAAATGGAACGAGTGGCTGAGTTTGAAACGTGCTCGTGGTGTTTGAGTGGAATACATCACCGGACTCGTGTTAACAAACCAGAGCTTTCTGCTATCAGAAACGAAATGTCTTTCAGCACTCAGAAGACGCTTTTGTCCACAGTGACTCATATCCCCCCGCCCCCTCCCCATCAACTCAAAGTGCATGTCATCCCGGGACAGAAGAGGCACCCTTTGGCACGTGGACATTTGACAAATCACCAAACCAATTCACGTCCTCAACTGCATTCACCTTACTCACACAGTTACACAATAGACAATAACTGCCACGTAGCACTAAAGGAGAAAAAAAAAGACATTTCTTCCAAAGTGATATTTCGGGGTATTTTAAGGAAATATGACGTGGGCACGTAGACATTTGTGGTCCCTGGTGGTGACCTTTGACCCCGTTTGTGTCCCTGACCCTGTCAGACCATCATCACCGATCCCCTGAAGCCTCTCAGGGTTGACGGCGCATGCCCTACATCACGAGACTTTAGGTCAAAGACGCAGACGAATCCACAGACACCATCGGGCAGTCAGTGAGGGTCTTATCTACCTGCGGACCCCCCCTCTGCGTGTCTCTGCAAAACGCTCTGAGGATTCCCACAATACCTCAGATACACTATCGCACAGCACAGAGGGGAAAATGTAATAAACAAAGGAAAATAAAAGGAGAGCGAGCTCGGAGGAAGACATAACAAACCATCGCCGGTTGGGGAGGCTCCCATGTGGACCGAGTCCGGTTCCATGTTTTCTCAAGCAAAGGGAAAGACACAAGGGTGTCGAAAGTAACGTAATGAGATGATTCAATAATACAAAAATATATTTCTCAAACATAAAAATAAACACATAATTCTCTGAAACCTCAGCTGCTTTTGCCTCTTCTGCACTTTTTAAATCCTTCAAGTGCAATAATCTGTGCCCTGAACTTGCACAACTCATGTCCCGGGACGAGGCTGCAACATGTGAGCATGTGTCACAACTCAGTATTTCTTCTCTTTTAACAGTCACCGAGCAAAAATGCAGTGATTTGCACCATAGCATCAAGTAGGTTCACTTAGGAAGACTAAACAATACATCAAAAGTTCATAAAGGTAAGGAGTATGGTTGATATTCAGGAAACAAAAAACGAAAAAAATATATATATATTTCTGACCACAAAGCTCTACAACAATATTCCCCACAAACACAAGAGCAGACTGAATGAAAATAACCAAACTCTCATCGGGATTCACATCCTGACTGACCCGGGAACAGAAACCATGACTTCACCAGGAAAAGTTTTAGATACACATGCAGTCATTATCAAAAAAAAGCCTGGAGGATTCTGCACTGTTCTCCAGGTCGGGGCTCTGAGCCTGGGTCCTGCTTTGTCAACAGCAGCAACGTATCATCAGTTTGTACAGTGTATATTTACTTTTGATCCTTATTGTAATCTATGTTGGAGTAAAATGGGGAGAAATCTCAAAGGGATTTGCTTAGGCTTTCTCTTTCTCTTTCTGAGATTGGCTCTGTCAAGAGGAAGATGATGACGAGACCCCCCCCGAGACTTGAGATGGAGCCAGGATGTTTAAAAAAAAAGAAGAAAACTGGAGCCACGTTAATCCTCCTAATTGTTTGAGTGACATCCGGGAATAAAAGGTCAGATAATGACACTTGGTCCGGAAACACGATCGGTTTCAGGAGTGAAACCTCTGCAGCCACAGGGCGTCTCTCGGGTGTTTAACTCACTGTTGTTATCGCCACGGTAACCCTAAACCTCCCCTTTATCCTCCTTCTTTATCTTTATCCGTCTAATGTGCAAATCTGTTCCAATAAACCCCTCGACATGTCCCCGCTGCCAACGCACAGGTGAGTCTGGATTAGAAACATCTGGAGCCGTCGTCTCTAATCTCTCTGAACGGGAGCGAGAGGAGGACTCTGGAGTCCGAACCTTTGACGCTAACTCGGAACAGCAGTTTGGCAACTGTGAGCATCCCTACAAAAATACACCAAGAATTTAAAAATCACAAGGTTATTAAAATCTCAAATTCAAACCTGTGTTCCCCTCAGAAAGCAACACATTATAGCTATTCAGAAAAACACACCTTATTCATTTCCTTAAATGTTTGTTGTTGTTTTTTTTCAAGGTCTCAAGTCAATTTAAAAGGGAAATGATCATTTCAGTATTTTACAGCATTTTTTTAAAATTTAAATTTAAAGTAACTCAGTTTTCCAAACACTGTCATGAGCTTGTTGCATATTTCCTGGTCGTCATGAATCAGAGCGATGGCACTTATCACGATTTTACAGGCCCTTACGTGGCCTCTGCAGAGAGTTCGGTCTCTGCTGTAATATATGCCTCCTGGCATTCCTCAGCTGTGACATCGTCTCACCTGCCTCGCCTTCCTCCTCTTCCTCCTCTTCCCGTCCGTCACCTTCCATCCCCACGGATCTGAGCGGGAGGAATCACATGCAGTTAGAAAATCAGCAGGCAGTTAGAAGGAGGCTTGAGTTATATTATATTTATATTACATTTACATTCAGGCTGCCAAGTGTGAAAACATAATTTCCTCTGCTGCTGCTGCAGCTAATTCTTTGGATTTGGCCCCACCTAGAGACCATTGTGCACCTTTTTTATTGGACAAAACACAGAAAACTTGAATGTTCTTACAGCATTTATTTTCTATGTGAGAATATAACAGTTACAATCTACTCCCAGACTAACATATTACCAAATGTTTTAAACGGTATTGTGATTTTATCAGTCGTCTTGAAATTCTACTTATACATATAGATTAAAAGATCCTGCTGCCTATTAAACTGTAAAACCCGGATCCTTATCACAGTGATATAAACCTGCTTTATCATATCTGACATTGTTTCTTAACATAAACACTTTTTACATTATCATGGCCTCAGGGTGTCCCACGGTGGAATGTTAGATCCACTCATGTGTATGGAATGTGGATCCAGAAAACTAAATCCCACACCCTCGACCATCCAAGAATGTTGGGAATGAAGAGAACGAAATGAGTATTTGAGCCAGGAATAATAATAAAAAAATATATTTGTCGGGATCTGTAGGGAGTTAGGAGGAAGTATTTGTTTGGAAGAAAGAAAGAAAAAAGCCACAAGAACAAGCAGAGTGTAGGAGGGAAATCATGTTTATCTGGTGAGGAGACACAGTGCCCTTTGGACATGATCAAAAATAATAATGTTAAGGGGGGTAAATGTAAGGTTGCTACATTATTACAAATACCGCACTCACATATGTGAGTTGTTCAAATGAATTCAAGGCTGGAAGCTAAACTGACAGTGGAAAAGTTGAAAGACTTTTGACTAAATTATTTTAAAAAGTGAAAGAAGAAGAGTGTTCTGTCTCAAATTATTATTTTTTTGTCTCACCTTCGATTCAGAGGTGAGACACAGAGGCTTAAAACAGGGACAGGGAATCTGAGCTGCAGCTTCCTGCAGGAAATATGATGCAGAATGAGACCAAAATAAAAACAAAAAAATAAAAAAGACATAAGATTAGAAATAGAACAGACGGAGGGTGATCCTACTCAAGTTCGTACAAGGTCACCCTCAGCTGGGTTTTAACAGGTTCACCTCCTCTGCACAGCTGATTTGATTACCACTACAACTCCTACTTCAACTACGACGAAACCGACTACTTCTTCTACTACTAATAACGATAAAGATACAAAAAATTCATCAACATTGACAAAATACAATCAACTAAACCAGTTGCGTTGGCGTCCGTTACCATAGAAACACCAAACAGAAGCGAGAAGCCTTACTTTGTTTCTCCAACCCGGAAAAGCGGGACCCTGCTGGACGCTCATTGGCTTTCACTTTTCCGTGCACGCTGGATACACAAAAGCGAGCGCGTGCTCGCGGTTTCGTTGTCCGGATGGAAACAAACATGGAAACAGGAGAGCAAAGTTTTTCGTTCCGGTATTTGTCCGCTGGGAAATGTTCTTTCCTGCGGGACAGAGACACGTCAGCGCTGCTGATGAAATGGTGAGGACATTTAATCCATCCAACAAAAAAAAGATTATTCATTTTATTCTACAGTTAGTACCCTACTGTAAAATGTGTGTGCGCGTGCGTGTCTGTGCGTGCGCGTCTGTGCGTGCGCGCGCGTGTTTTTTCAGGTCCATGCTGGGGAGGATTTCAGCTCAGTCTTTCAGCTTTGACCAAAAATTCAACTCGTACAACAGTGACAAGTTTGCACTGGTAAGATATCTTAATTATAACAATAAATAATGACATCATCATTAAATTTTTACTGAGTTATTTTTGAATTTATGAGTAAAACACAGAATGATCATATGTAAATGCATTTTTTTATACGCACAGTGTTTCTTCAGAGACCCTGCTGTGGTTTCCAGTCTGAGGAGGATGGAGGAGCCTCTCCGTACGTTTCGTCCCCCAGAATGCCTTTCATCGCCGACCGGAGGAAATTGAGGTCACCTGCTGGACACTCAGATCTCTGTGGAATGTGTTTGTGCGTGTGTAGAGAAGCCGGTGGTGTGTGTTGACGTGGAGGTGGTGCCGTGCACCAAAGTGTCCATGGAGCTCTTTGATCCCATCTACTCTTGCGGCATCCTGACGCCACGTGGGCAAGTGGTGAAATGTTTCCATGACGACCACCCCGACTACGATGAACTCAGACAGGTGACACCTCCATCCTCTTGTCTTCTTTCTATGTTATTTTTTGACATTTTTTTTACACTTGTCATCCTGTTTGTCCAGATGCTGCAGGACGAGGACTCGGAACACCACGGTGTGTTTGGGAGGGACGAGCGAGGAGAGTTTCTGTTCCGCCTCTTCAAGCACCTGTGTCTCGGAGGAGAACTCTGTCAGTATGAAGACGCAATCCAACCCTACGTCAACACAACTAAGAGAGTCTACAAAGATCTCATCAGGTGAGACAACTCTTATATTCCTCACATATTTCTCGAAATGTATTTTATAATATTGATTATCATTTATATACACAGACATGTGCAATATTAATGTGCCTGTTTAATTCATAAAACTAAGTGTGTGTGTGGGTGTTGTGTAGCGTTCAGAAGGATCCTGAAACAAAAAAGATCAGTGTTACTTCCACGGTGCTCAAAGTCAGCGCCTACGTGAGTTACAGCTCCGGTGAAGATTTTTTCTATTTTTTTATATCACACTATATTCTCTGTTCACGTATAATCTTTGTTCCTGTGCAGGATGAATGTGGGACGTGTTTCCCCGCGACACGGGAGGAGGAGCAGACCTTTGCCTATTTGATCATCGACCCCATCAAAAGACATGTGACTTTGTTCTGCCACTTCTACGGAGTAGGAGACTTCACACTGTGACCGAGAGGATTATTCCACACACACACACACACACACACACTGTCCACTAATCATTCAAACATTAATTTGCGCAATAAAATACATTCAACGAGAAATGTGATGATCTTACCTGTTCACTCTATATTCTATTTAAAAAAAACAACCGCAAAACCACCTGCAACAGAACAAAGTTAGAACATAAAAAAACAAGATAAGTCAGCGTACAGTCAAAGAGCTTTATTGAAACAAATAAATTAATAAGTTAGTCACGTGAGCTAATTTCTCAGCAGATACACATTTATCTGCATCTGTGTGAAAGATCAAACAGAGCTGTGCATTAGATTAGAAAATAAAGAGAAGCTCCATGTGTCATCGACTAGTGGCTGCATCAATTGAAATTGGAAGACTTGGTTGTAGTTTTTGCTTTTTTTTTGCTTATTGCTTCGTTCAGTTTTTATTTTTTCATTTCAACAACAACAGCTCCGGTACCGAAGAGAGCGGTTAAAGGGCGACGAGCTGGAATGTCAAATGGCAGCAAGTGGGTTTACAATGGAAGGTAACGAACCTGGTGAATAAGAACAGAGTGAGAAGAGGAGGAGAGAGAAAAAAAGGGAACGTGCAGATTGAGTCATGCATAGAGTTCAGTCACTGATGCTCATACTTGGTTTCCTAGACTAGTGCCCCATAGTGGCCTCAGAGGTAGTTGTGTGGAAGCCATTCTGATCTACGTGACATGCGTGTGGAAGGACACATGCATCTGCAGAGTTTCACGTGGTGATGCAAAAAAATAAAAAATAAAAATCCACGCCTCCAGCCGGGGGGGCGGGGGGCGTGGCCTGGCTACAGTTACTACAATGATATGCTAAACATACAGTTATAATCTCAGAAAATATTAAAAGTTTTGCGACTGTCATGAAAGATTCAACAATCCCCTAAAAACGATGTGTTTACAGAACGATTTAGGGAAAAAAATAAAAATAAGGAGCCACCGGCCCCTAGTCGCTCTCCCAAACCCTTCTAAAGCAGCATTCATATTTCAGGTTGGAGATAGAAAGCTGCGCCGTATCAGTTACACAACGAGGACATAGAAGGCACAAGTCATTTCCTTTCATGTTCCCACTCACAGACTCTACAGAAGCCATCTGTAATTATTATTATTATTATTATTCTGTTGATCTAACACGGGGGCCACCGCTAACAACAACATGCAATAATGTGGTCTCACGTACATTTTCATCGAGCTTAACATTCCAGGTGAGGATGAAGTGACAGCATGGTTCAGTGTCGGATGAGAAACGACGTACCGAGCCTTTCCTGGTGGAAAGGAATGCAGAGATTTCATGATGCAGAGCAATGACGTACATTCACTGTTGAATGGAGGGAGTGGAGCACCTGAGTCGACTGGACTGACTGAATGAGGAGAACTGAGTTTACTGGCCAAAGGATGCGTTGTCAAATCTGATCCAAAATAAATTGGAAAAAATCAATGGTGAGCTCAAAATAAATTTGAGCTTTGCAAGTCGTGTGTGTGTGTGTGTACCTGGTCAGCCACATGTAGTTAAAAGGTTGTTTAAATATATTTTTAGATCAAATTAAATACATTAACTTCAAGAACAATCAATAATCATAAAAAAAAAAACAAAAGATTTGCTGTTATCAGTTACAAAAAAAAAAAATCAAGTGCATGGAACAAAACGACCGAAAAGAAATCAAAACAAAATAATACTTATTTTATACATGACAAAAAAATGCGTGATAAAAGTGCCAAAGTATTTTAAGAAAAGAAATTGCCTTCATGGTGTGTGTGTGTGTTTGTTTGAGTGTATTTGTGTGCAACTTTTTTTTTTTGCACTCTCCAGTTTTGTCCACAAAGCACAGAACATGTACTGTGCATGAAACGAGAAAGAAAAGACAGAAGGAGGTTGTGTGTGTGTGTGTGTGGAGTACAGCTGATGGTTCTGTGGTGGATTTGTTACATTCAGGAGGATAAAAGCCCAGATTTAATAAACGTTTTATAATGTACAGGATGTGGTGGTGTCTCTGCGTAAAAGTCGTCCTGGTTGTGACGGATCTGACACCAGAAACCCGAGCTGAGGATGGGTGATGTGACACGACGCGTCACATGCGTGTTGTGGGCGGGGCTGCGAGACAAAGACTCCTGAACCACATGTTAAAAACACACACACACGTAAGTGGATGAATGTCCTGGTTTTTTTTTGCCAGTGGGCTCATTTTAGACGGTCAGAACAAACAACAGCGTAAAGAACACATTCTGTCGGCTGTTTTTAAAAATTTTAAAGTCTGGATGATGAAAGCGGGATTTGAAAACTCCGTTGTTTGGTGCTTTGGCTGAAGTGGCTCTCAGCCCCTGACTCAGCGTTATTGCTGAGGCTCCAGTCGTTCTTCTTCATTTGTGTTTTTTTTCTGTTCATGTAGATGCGTCATTGACATTCATCACCGCATGGTGTGATACTGTAAGTAGGAAAACCTACTTATTCAGTTGATTCAAGTGGCAAAGACAGAAGTCGTCGACATGATGAGGGAGAAAAACAGAAAAAATAATCAGGATTACTCCAAAGAGTTTTCACAAAAAACTCCAAAGATGAAGATTGAAGGTGAAGAATGAGGCGAGCGGGTGAAAGTAGTTCAGTAGTCAAGTAATCATCGTCCTATCTCCGTCCATCTCCATCCTCAGCTCGAGGTTTGAGAGGTTCGGCCTGAATCAGCCTCGGAATAAAAAAAAAACACATTCGTTTAAAGAGAAAAGGGATGAGGATGTAGATTTTGAGATGGGGGGGTGGGATGGAATGGAAAGGGGGGTGAACGTCACTCCAGGTTGCCAGATCCGGACTGGGAGATGTTGAGCGTGTTGGCGGAGGGGAAGAGGTCTCTATGGTCCGTGGGGCTCTGGTAGTCGGACGTCAAGTCGGGGTCCAGGATGGAGGACAAGGTGAAGTGGGAGGAGCCTTTCTTCAGGCACTGCGAGTAGAAACTGAGCAGGAGGTCCAGCTTGTTCTCTATGGACTGAACCTAAAAAAACACACACACACACACGCTGAGATAGTGCAGCTGGAACAACAGATGACTCTTTTTGTGAAAAAAAAAATAATAATTAAAAAAATTAAAATAAGAAAATATTCCATAATGGAGCTGAAAGAGAAGTGAGCAAAGTGAACTTATTTATATAAAAAAAACACAGTCAGACAAAGGCATATAAAAAAATATCCTCGCGTTACCTGTTTCTCCACCTTAACTACACGTCCCATCATGCTCAGCTCATCCAGCGGGTCCAGTTCTGGAGGCGTCTTCTCTCCTTTCTCAGATCGTACCTTTTTATCGGGCTGAACGGCTCCTCGTCCAATGATCTGGTCCACCCTGTAGCGCACGCACACACACACACACACACAGACACACACAAATGAATATCCATTAAAACAATAAAATGAAAGTTTCTCCTTTTTAGATTCAGTTATTAAATAAAACCTACCTCATCTGCAGACTCTTGATGCGGCCCAGCATGTCCAGGTGTCCGGCGGAGTACTGCTCGATGACGTCCTTCACATCATACGGACGCAGGGTCTCCTTAAACTTCCTCTTCGCCACCAGGAACTTTAGGATCCTGCATACGCGTCAAAATAAGCCAGAACTCACACCACACATCCACATACATGGACGTACCGTAAACCTTTGTAAAAAAAAGCAGCTATGACACTTATGAAATGATGACGAGGCCCACCCGGTGAATTAAAAGATTAATTACCCTCTGGGGGGCCTTATCGTTCACTAACAGCCCCTGAACTAACCATGCGTATATACAGTGATGGTGACAACATCTCAGAGACATTTGCTTATCAGTAGTTGCTGTTTCAGCAATTAGCAGAAACCGCACGGGACAGGAATAGCCCACACGCACACACACGCACGCACGCACACACACACACACAACTGTGTCAGAGCTGGGCCCTGGTCCTGCTCTTTTGTCACCGCGTGACAACCGTGTTGGACCACAGCTGCTCCCGCATCCCAGCATGCACAGCTCACCGCGCCCACCCAGTGCCACACATCTGCAAACATCCTCGGGCCGGACGTCCTGCTCACGGGAGCGGGGAGGATGATGCCCGGAAAGTTTTGGCAGGGAGTGAAAGGAAGTGAAAGGAGTGTGTGTTACGCCGGTCATTTCGTTCCCTCCTTATCGTGTCTGTGATATGGAAGAGAGGAGGACGAGACTCTACACACTCGAGCTGCCGTGTCATCCCGCTCCGGATTGCACGACGAAGTCAAGATGGCAAAAAAAATACATAAATAAATAAATAAATCTTTCTTTTCTATCTCTCTCACCCAGAGGACTAAATCCACGATAATTCTCCAGTTCCACAGTCAGTCAGAAAGGATTTAAATCACAGGTGAAGGATCAGAAACGCTCAGCGCTTCCACCACCACACACTCACACAACAGTCATCTGCGTGCACAACGGCAGGGTGTGCAAAAAAAAAAAAACCCCAACACAATGCCACAAATGCAGCACGCACACACACACACACACAGTGAAATGTGAACTTTTAAGAGGGGTCACTTTCTGATAAAACCACATTATGTTTCTCGGAGGCCTGCAACGCTTGCATTTCGCCCACGGATTTGTGTCGTGGTGCAGCGACAAAGAAGGCGAGAAGGTGCAAGCGCAGGAGGAGGAGGAGGAGGTGGAGGAGGAGGAGGAGGAGGAGGTCTGCAGCTGGTCAGCCGTCAGCTCTTCCCACTAACACAGCACTCTGCTTTCTTGATGACTCCTGCGTTTGGGGGTATTTTTTTTTCGCAGGCGCTCTTTTCTTATTCTGCAGGTAGATGCAGATTTTGGGGATTTATTTTTTTAGCCAAGTTGGGTCTCAGGTGTGGGTGAAGGAAAGGGGCTGTGGAAGTGGCAGTGGGGCCTCTTTTTTTTGGATTTGGAACCTCTCAAGGGGTTCCCACATAATGCTGACTCCCTCTTAGTGGATGAAATGTCAAATTCATTATAGGGGGTGCAGGTCTGAGCGTGCCCCCCCATCACCCCCAGAAACCTCCTGCCACCAGCATATACTGCTCACATCGAGATGTGGCGCCTCCCTGATGCCGGAAAGTTGAGTCGTTAAAAAAAACAAAAAAAACACTGATTGGACTGGAGTGACAGGAAGTGTCCTCCATGTCCCAAAATGCTTGCACAGCTGTGGCTAATATATATATATATATATATATATATATTGCAGTTCAGCAAAGGAAGATCCCAGATAAAGTCCAAGACTGCAAGATTTTTTTTAATCTGTGACTTAAAAATAAAAAAAAGACGGTTATGCTGACGCGGAGCCGAGGTGAGCCCAGTAGGGTGAGCCCGCCGAGCAGCTCCCTGCTGTGTGAACCGGAGTTAATGCTCGGGCTGTGTATTCAATCATTCTCACCCAGAGAGAAATATACACTTTAAAAATATCACAGCTGAGACTTTGCGGAAAAAAAGTGATGACGATGAGGAAGGATCGAACGGTTATTTATAATAGGCACGGCCCAAACTATTTATTTAATAAAGGAGGCACTTCACCGCAGACTGCAAACGCGCAGAAATTTGGTGTTTTGTGCAGTATTGGATTTTTGCGCGTGACGGGTCGCAGTTAAAAAGAGAACCTTGTTTTCCCCATCCTCCTCCTCCTCTTCTTCCTCCTCTTCGTCCACCTCTCCTCCTCCGTTCACAAACTGCACTTGATAAAACACACGCCTCTCTCCAAAGTGAAATCTCAGCACTAAAATCCTGGGTTATACACGGGATTGCGTGTGTGTGTGTGTGGGGGGGGGTAAGTGTGCGTTAACGCACCTGCTGTTAACACACCTGCACTATCTATAGGAACTCCCTCTCTTCTATTGTGTGCAGCCACAGAGCAGCTGAGGTCAGAGCGATCTGCTGAGTGGGATCGGACGATATCCTTTCAGAGCGATAATAAATCGCGCCGCATCTCCGGAACAGGAGAGAGAAAAAAATAAAAAATAAAAAATCCACCTGCTGTAGGTCTGCCAGGAACCAAACTTCAGATTGCGTGTTGGTAAAGCTCCCGTGGTTCAGACAGCTGACGGTCACAATGTGCTGGTTCGTAAACACACGCTCTAACACACAGGAGGGGAAAAATGGACGGACTGCATTTATATAATGCTTTTATCCAAAGAGCTTCACAGAGTGCACACGGTCCACCTCACGCTACGCCGCGTGGAGCCTGGCGCCAACATACAGGACCAAATGTGTGCGTCTGCGTGTACACGCATGCATACGGGATGTTGATTGAGCTATTTAAATAATATATCGCAAATAATGGTATATTTTTGGCAATAAGAGTATTTACGGGAAGTGACCTCATCCCAACTGTACCATACGGAATGTCTCATATCATGTACCCCACCATCCCGTGTTTTGAGCGTGTGCTCCCTGTCGTGCCACCGTACGCACGGGCGGCCTGAGTGAGAGACAAGGTCACGTGTGTGCCGGAGGCCCCCGGCTGCGGGGGGCTCAGTTACAGCTGCTAAGTGGACATTTCTCCTGCGTCAGCTGGATCTGCGCACGCCAGCAGGGAGAGCGGGCTCACCTAATGATGCAGGCTATAAATACAAATACCAAACTCACACACACACATGCACGCACGCACACACGCTTGTGTGTGTGGGTTGTTTGTATGACCAAAGTGACCTTATTGCAGTTTAAGGTGTGAGACAAGTGGAGCCTAGAAACACGAGCTGGTACAACTCAAGGTTGTGTTTTTACTGATTACACTTGGTAGTTTTTATTTTAATGATGATGCAAACGGCTGATGGAGCTTAATTATGTAAATCAATACACTCAAGAAAGAGGGCCGATGTCTAAATAACTTCTTAAAAACTTGAACAAACATATTTTTATGAAGATTTATAGCACAACATAAAGTGGTGGTATGAAGAGAAAAATGATTATTATTTATCCTGATATTTTATAATCTGTACTTATAATTACGTGCACAATTATTCTTGTGTTTTTTTAAGATTTTCACGATTCCCACTGTTTGGTTTAATTACAATGAATGGACGTTACTGAGTGTGGATGTCGGGACTCACCTGACGGCTCGTATCAGAGTCTTCACAGCTGGGATCACCTCCTCCATGGCCACGTCACAATAAGGTTTGTCCTCCACACTGTCCTCCCCGACTCCCTCCACTGGACAGAGGAGAAAAAAAAATAAAAGTTGCTATTATGCAGCAATGATTCTAATTGTGAAAAAAACAAAAAGTGTTTTCTGTGTGTGCGTTTCCCACTGTCAGCCGGAGGTCGAGGCTTCAGGCGCAGCGAGGTGCGGAAGCGCGTGCGGTCGTTGAAGCTCCAGCTCTTCTGGACCTTCCCGGGACTCGTGGCCTCCGGGACGTTCTCCTGGCTGGGGGAGCGCCGGACCCCGGGCCCGGGGGGCAGAGGGGACGCCTTGTTGCGGCTGCTCTGGGATGATCTGGAATTATTCATCCTGATACGGTCCCGGAATCCCATTTTAGCACTGACAGTGAAAAAAGAAAAAAAAACAAACATCAAGCATCTGTGAGCAGGTTTCACATCGTCCGTGACCTTTGACCTCCATGGAAAAAAAAACTAAACTGTGTTATCCCGGAGAGTTATGGGAAGCGGCAGAGGAGCAGCCTGAGCTTGTTAGAGAAGAAATTGTTAGTAAAAGTGATGCAACACAAAAAAAATGTAAATATTGCCTCTGATTTTTTTTCTCACAGTCTCATCCACAAACACAAAAACCAGCGGCGGACTGAATCATAGGAAGGCAGTTTAACCTGAGGCAGCACATATAAAAAATAAAGCTTAAAACAGATGTATTTGCCTGAAGGATGTATTTAATTTTATGTCTCTATGGTTGCAATCATCAGACTGAAACCTGACTCTACCCACATACACCTCAGCAATCTCTACAGCAGCGTGGATAAAAAAAAAAATCAGCTTCTAAGCAAAAAAAAAAAAAAAAAAAGAGTGGCCCATTCAGTATTTTAAAAAAATCAGTTTCTAAAAAAAAAAAAAAAAAAAAAAGAGTGGCCCATTCAGTATTTTTCAAATTTGCACAGGTAAGGTGAAATATGCACGCCTCCGTGTCACACACTGGTCACAGATCCATAAGGAAAAAATACAACGCAGACGGTCATGCACCACCGGGCAAAATTCCACCTCCCGATGATATACTCTTTGTTGTGCGTGTGTTACAGCATGCCATTTAAATTAAAATTTAAACAGTTGGAGGAAAGTCAGAGGAAACAGCGTTTTCCACGGGAGCAGGCTGAAACGGTTCAGGTGGACCGGAGGAGAGGAGAGTGGAAGGAGCGTAAACGATTGGGGTGCATTCAGGAGCGTAATTCCAAACCATTGAAACAATATCGCATGCAAACAGATGCATTATTTTGTTTTTTTTGCCCTTATAAGGGTTTTACTGCACAAACACATGGATGGTTTGATAGAGAGCTCAACGGGAAATAGAAAGACATGCTGAATCAGTCCATTTTCCAAAAGGTCGTGATCAAATATTCAGTTTTCCCATTTCATCACGAGACGTTTGACGAAAGGAAAAGGCTCCTATTTGACTTTGTCATGAAAACCATCTTTATATTTTCAACGCATGGTTAATCATGACCTTCAAGACCAAGCAAGACAAAAAAAAAAAAAAGTTTCTCCAGCATGCACAGTAAAAAAAAAAAACAAGCTGCAGAAACAGGATTCACTCAAAGGTTTGTGGGCCGGAGCTTTGTGACTTTTGAAAGTTGGGAAATGAAGCCATTTTATGATATCCATTATGCAAATAGAAATGTGTCTTAATTGTGCCAGTTCTTTCCTGAAATTCGGATTATTTTAACAATAATGTGAAAGCTTCCACAGCGCAGGCCCACAGACGCTCGAGTGCGTCAGGCAGAGTGAGCAGAACGTGTGCGTCACTGGAGGAGGAGGAGTTGTGTTATCGATCTGTGACGTTTTTCTTTTTTGCGTGCCCCGTGCACAGGCTTGGTTGCCGTGGATACCTCTGCTTGCGGCCAGCGTGAATCCGGAAGAGACCCCGCTTTTTAGAAAGGAGTTGACTGGGGAGACACACAAGGCAGAGGGAGAGAGGGTGAGGGACGGGTGGAAGGAAAGAAGGATGGAGTTGGAGGGGGTGAAGGAGGACGAGACGGCCTGGGACGACAACCTGGGTCGCAGGTGAACCCGTGATGGTTAAAGACAGCAAAGAAAAAAAAAAAAAACTGAGAAAGAGAATGATGAGGTGTGACTACTCTATGCTCCAAATAGCCCCTTTAATGTCCAAGTATATAAATACATTTTTTATATATTTATTTATTTGTATTAAAAGTTCAATCATTATTTGTGCAACGTGCCTTTGAGTGCCAGATACATTAAATACATTATTATTATTATTATTATTATTATTATTATTATTATTATTATTATTATTATTATTAAGTGTCAAATATACTTGTTTTGGGGCATTTTTGGATCATGGAGACACACACTGTGAGGAGTGAGAGGGTAAGATCATGCAAATTATTATTATTATTATTATTATTATTATTATTATTATTATTATTATTATTATTATTATTATTAAAGTGTCAAATATACTTGTTTTGGGGCATTTTTGGATCATGGAGACACACACTGTGAGGAGTGAGAGGGTAAGATCATGCAATGGAAGCAGGTGAAGCTTCACCCGAGTATATTCATCCAGACTCAGCTCATTAAACAACAAGATGTGAGAGCAACTCCTCAAATCAAAGACTTCTCTACCAGAAAAAAAAAAACGTTTTTATTATATATAAATATATATACACAAATGTGTGTCTCAATTCATGCACAAGTCCCATATACCGCATCGCATTTATACGATCCTCCATTCCTTGCATTGCTTGTTAAAGGTTTATGCTAAAAAAAATATATATATTTTTTTTTTATATTAATCTAATGCAGGAAATTGATCCTGATGAAAGAAAAATGAAAATCTCCTCAAATCAACGAGCACAGCTGATGAAGAACAAACCTGCATGGAACGTCTGGCTTCCTGAGAACACACGGAGGATGGAGGATGGATGGCAGAGGGGGAAAAGACACAGTGGAAAAATAGAGAGGTGGGGAAAAAAAGAGAGAGAGAGAGAGAGAGTGAGTGAGCGGTGCGGAGGTGACGCAGGTTTGAGTGAAGCAGACACAGAGAAGAAGCAGGGAATCCTGAAACATCAGATGTTAGTGGGGAAAGAAAAAACTGTTACACACACGACACGTCCATGCAGAAAGCACCGGAAGCAGCCTCTGTCTCTTTGTGTGTGTGTGTGTGTGTGTGTGTGTGTTGAATACGTTGGTCTCTACGTTGTGCGTACCTGTCCCCCGACAGGTAGGGGGAACTGTAGGGCCGCAGCCCAGACAGCAGCATGTGGTAGGAGCTGGGAGGAACCTTCTTGGTGCTACGCTGTCGCTGGAGGTGACTGAACAGTAGAGTCAGCTCTCTGACAAGCCCACGTGCACAAATAAAACAAAAATAAAACAACATGACAAATGAAAACAAAAAAGAAAACGGTGCAAACACACTCGAAAGAAGAGGGATACGTGAGACCATTGGGGGAAAAACCACAGAAATAAGCAAAATATGGAAGAAAAGAAGAAAACATTTCTACTATAGATGCTCGTGTCTATCTTGTGCTTTCTCGTGTTCCCCTCCTTTTAAGCAAATCAAAAATAGTCAAATTAATACATGAATGCAAAATATGCAAAATATAAGAAACCACTGCGGAGAACAAATAGGGAAAGTGTGGGGTGGAGAAATGAGCCCTACTGCTGTTTAATATAAATCGCAACCACCACTTCAAGAAAAAAAAGTTGAAGAAAAAGGCTTCTTCACGTGTGACATACTAGGAATGCATGTGGCAATAAAAAAAATGATATTCACGCGTCCCCTAATTGATCGAGCAACTCTGAAATTGGCAGGATTGTGAGTCTCTCGCTCACATGGAGAGTGATGGAGGCTCCTACCTGAAGGACGGCAACATGCTGTCATAGAAGTACCACGTAGCTGTTAGATAGGAGTGCTTGGCATCCGTAGAGTAGAGACGCCATGCAGCCTAAAAGAAAAGGCACACACAAATCGAAATGAACACACAATTAATCCAAGTTAACCTGACAAAACACACAAAGAGCCTCGGCGGTGGGTCACCTGGATCAGGTTGGCAGCCGGCATCCTCCGTTTCTCAAAGTGCTTCTGCCGGTGCTGCTCCTGGACCTTCAGCGCGAACCCTGACCCCAGGATTCCCTGGTGGGGGGGTCAAAGGTCAAGTTCAGGTCAGCCATGCAGACACAGGAAGTTGAATAATGAAGATATAACAGAGTGTGAGGGGGCAAGGGGGGGGGGGGGTTGACTTACAGCGGGCAGCGCGAAGAAGGAGACGCCCAGCAGAGCGAAGCCCGCGGCCAGGAGGCGACCCTGCCACGTACGGGGGGTTTTGTCACCGTAACCGATGGTGGTGAGAGTAATCTGGGCAGACGCACACACACAGACACACAACATGGCGGGACGTACATTTCTTATTATGTGTCCAGCATAAAATGTCAATCGTTACATTCTTACGTTGAAGATTTGTGTTAGATGTTAGATTGAGGTTCAGTGTGTGTGTTAGTGCACGTGTGTAGGATTTTTTCAGATACACAATTTCAGTAAATTCCACGATGCTGAGGGTTAGATAAGTCAACGTTTTGGGTCATAATAGTCTGAGTCTGCAGGAAATCACTGTCATTTCCTCTGAAGCCACAGAGACACACCTGCGTCTGTGTGTGTGTGTGTGTGTGTACGGTGTGTGTGCGTCTGTGCGCCTGCATTACGCAATACTCACAGTTCCCCACCAGAGGGAGTCTGCATAGGTGTTGAAATCTGAGTTGATGTCTTTCTCCGCCAGGTAGACGAGGAAGGAGGCGAAGATGAGGACGAGGAATCCGATGTACCAGGCTGTGATCAGCTCCTGAGAGAGAGAGAGAGAGAGAGAGAGAGAGAGAGAGAGAGAGAGAGAGAGAGAGAGAGGAGCCATCAATCAAACCTGACGTCCCGCCCCTCATTAACACACCGATTAACCATAATGCTTCATCATCATCCCATTTGGCCTCTGCTTGGGACTTGGCCTGTACAGTTCTGCTTAGACAGCTCCATTCATCATCATCATCATCATCATCATCCTCATCCTCATCATCCTCATCATCATCATCCTTATCATCCTCATCATCATCATCCTCATCATCCTCATCCTCATCATGGCCTCCACCTTTGAAGTGTGATCTGCAGGCGCGTGGAAGTCAGCAAAAATAAGGACGAGCAGTTTAAAGTGGAGCACAACACAGTGAAGGAGAAACGCTGACAAAACACAACTCAGAAAACATCATCAACACAACACAACACAACCAAATATAGAGATAAAAAAAAAACACTGCGGCAGTGGCAAAGGTGACAAACGTGTTTCCACAAAATAAACAATGAAATCTGGCTGGAATGCGTTTTTTTTTTTTTATATCTGATTTTATTCAATGGCTAACTGGAAACAGTTGCATTGTAAAGGGCGGAGTTGTGTGTGTGTGTCCGACCTTGCTGTGGGCGTAAACCACTGATCCCAGTAGTTTCCAGGTTCCTCCGCGCCGGTCCATTCTGACCATCCGCAGGATCTGCAGGAAGCGCATGCTGCGCAGGGCCGAGGTGGCGAAGATGTTCCCCTGCGTCCCGGCAGCGATCACAGCCATGGAGGCCACAAAGACGATAAAGTCTGCACAGAGGGAAGGTCAGTTGGCAATTTAGTAAACACACACACATGGGAAAAAAATGACACACAAACACACACACACACACACACTCACCTATGACACAGAAGGGCTTTCTGGCAAATCTCAGCCGTCCCTGCCATCCTCGATATCGACAGCAACAACCCGCAGCCCAGACCCTGATGAAGTACTCAAGCCCAAACACCACGATCATCACAAACTCCTACACACACACACACACAAACAGACACACACACCTCATTATGTGAACGTAGCATCATTAACACGTGATACACAGTTTGTGTGTCGTTGGGAGTGTGTTTTCTGATCTTTCTCACGATGCCCTACTCTGTCTCTCTCTATTAGTCTGTTGACACAACTTAATTTAATATACAAGAATGATATATTTAAAATGTCAATGCAATTACGTTTTATGACATATAAGATTAAATTAAAAGATAAAAAAAAAACATAAAGATTATACCGTAACAATTGAAAGCCATTAACTCAACACTCTCTCTCTCACTCCCTCAGTTTTTTTTTTTTTTTTTTTTTTTTAAAGGTGCTCTGGATATCATTAGAGCCGATGGTCGTGTAAGTAAAGTCCACTAATGGCTGATCGGCCTCCTAATGGCTGTGTGATTGATCCAGAGAGTGAACGGAGGTCAGGTTAAGGAAGCAGGAAGTAAGGGTCCATTACATAAAACAGGTGGAGCAAAGAGGAAGAGGGGGGGTGAGATATATAATATATATATTATTATTATATATTATTATTAAATAATATATATAA
>JAFBJU010002872.1:240273-363165 GCA_016785305.1 Colistium nudipinnis | reverse complement strand
GAGCGAGAGAGAGAGAGAGAGAGAGAGAAAGAGAGAAAGAGAGAGAGAGAGAGAGAGAGAAAGAGAGGGACACAGAGAGAGAGAGAGAGAGAGGGAGCGGGACAGAGAGACAGAGGGAGGGAGAGAGAGAGAGAGAGAGAGAGAGGGAGAGAGAGAGAGCTCGTCTGTGAGGTCTCATCACACACTCGCTGACATTGCTTTAATCTCAGGGCCAAGACGAGACCAGAGGACCCACATGCACACACAAAAACACACACTCACAGACACGCAACATGCAGGGACAGATTTGCGTGTGCATTTGTGTGTGCGCACGCGTGTGTTTGCAGAGTAACGGGCGTAAAAACACGGCCTGCGTCACAACACAACACAGAAAAATGAGACAGTTTAATGGGACAGCTTTATGTTTTGTTGTGTTTGTTTGTGTTTCGCTCTGAGCCAGAAACAAAATCCATCCCATCATAAAACCTTTCTCTGCTTTCTGCACCCAAAAAAAAAAAAAGAAAAAACACCCCGCCAATAACACTTCATTATGTTTAACCTCTGCCGTAAAAAAAATAAAACAAGGAGGGAGTGAGTGCGAGTCCAGACACTGAGCCTCTGTTGATGCGACCTCATCACTGTGTAGGCGTACCATTTTTTTTTTCCATCTATAAATGCAATTTATTGATAGATTTTTTTTAAGTTGGAAGAGGATTTTTGAAAAATACGTTTTTTTTGGGGGGGGGGGGGAAGGTGGAGAATGAGTATTAGAAACAAAGAGAAGTGCACAACGCTCTCATGGAAGGAGAGGTACCAAAGTCAAGAGACAAATAATGAAAACAGGAACTAGTGTAGAGAGGTCGCACACGAGCAGAGGAAACGACATCCCGAGACCAAGTGAAGCAATCGCACAAGCGACCAACGCTGTGGAGTGGCGGAGGGGACAAAACGCTCGACAAACAATCTCTCACAAGTTGCAGGCAGCCGGTGCAATCAAGGCTTCGTCGTTAACATTTGATAATTGTTTATGCTCTACCCACAGTGCCACTGGGCGGGCATTTACACACACACACACAATCTCCATAAACCTGCACATGCATGAATGCACGCACATTTCTCAAATGTGCACACACCAATCGGGACCTTTTCCTGACTGCATGCACACTCAGCCACATAAGCAATGGCCTGGACACACACACACACGCACGCGCGCACGCACGCACGCACACACAGCCATAGTATATACACACGTTGCAGGGTGCGTTCTGCAGGCCTTATAAATACTGTCCCACAGTGTGATTTTGTTTGAGCTGCGTCTCCATGGCGCTGCTTCCTCACATGTTTACAGTGACGGCCGTTATAAATTAAAATTATCTTAACAACACTTAAGCTGCGCTGCGCATTGGGACACAGAGAGCTGACCTGGGCTATCCCGGGACAGAGAGAGAGAGAGACCAGAGACAGGGGGCCGAGCGAGAGAGAGAGAGAGCGAGACCAAAAACCTGAGGATGTTTCAGTGATGGTGGAGTGTGGGTGGGTGTGGGTGTGTGTGTGTGTGTGTGTGTGTGTGTGTCGCACAGTCATGCAGCCTCCTCATCCTGAACGCTATATCCACAGAGCTCACGTGCCCGACAGGGTTCAAATTACAAACACGTGGACAGAATAAAATCTAGTAGCAGCAAAAAAAAAGCCGAAATGGAGACACAAAGATGCTGGTGGGGCTGAAAAAATCCAAAAAACACCCCAATACTTTTACTTTATGTCAAACTTGTGTCATACAGACTGACAAGAGTTCATAGCTAATCACTTCCATAAAAAAAACGACTCAATGGATCTCCTAGCAGGGTTGTACAATATTATGAAGAGGATTCTCTCGGAAAACAAAGCTTGATTTATCTCCAGCAAGACTAGTTGCCTTCATACATAACTTATCAATAGGTCCAAATGTATTTTTGAAATATTTTGAAATGTTTCCTGTGATATCTGAGCACGTTAGGGGGTTGTGATCAATATTTAAATAAATATTAAGGATCCTTGCTGGATCCGCCAACGTTTTTTTGATTATTTTCCTAATAAACATATATAATCATATACAAAATAACATATATAATAATATAATATATTTTTTTCTAAATAACAGCATTTCCTGTTATATTTTGATTTCTGTCTGGGATATTATAAGTCTTTAATATCATGTAAAAGCAGAGAATTGGATGAGGAGGATTGTATTTCCCAGATGTGGAGAAAGTAACATGTTACTTTATTTGTTACTTTGTTTCCACATTATTCAGTATGTGCTGATCCTCCATCGGAGCTTTGAGTGAGCCGCTGCCCCGAGATAATGGCCGAAGCTAAAGATTATTGATTTATCGTTATGGTCTTCGCAGACAGCGGCGACACAGAGAGACACTCACCTGAGCTTTCACTCACAGTCAACACCTTGACACACACACACACACACACACACACACAGGTCCGGGTGCTTTTGGGTAGCGATCAGTATCGGTGGTGAAAGTCAAACGAACTGGGAAGCTGACGGGTGGAAACTCAAGCCGACGTTACTGTAAAAGAATACACATATAGCAAAAACAATCCTGAGTATTGATTTTCATATTGTTCGCAGTCACCCAACATGCTCAGTGGTACAAAAAAAGATATATATTCTCAAAGCATATCTTTTCCTGTTTCTTAGATGTGTGTAATCCAAGAAAACGAAGCGACAACTCCGCCTGCAGCCTTTTGTTTCAATGGATGACTGCGAACAAAGAAAATGACCAAAATAATCTGTAATGTGCCACCACGGCCGAATTCCCCCGCGCCATATATTGCAGATCTCGAGAGGTCAAGTACAGGACGTGAAGTCCATGGCCGTCAGCTGACTGTGGAAGCAGATCTGCAAAAAAAATAAAAATAATCCTGCACTTTGCCTTGGACCCAACCACCGATGGGCAGGAGGAGGAAACTGCACCACGTTTGTCTTTACACTCTCTGCGTGAATTTGAATGTGTGTGTATATGTTGTTGTGTGCGCGCACGTGTGTGTGTGTGTGTGTGTGCACGCGTCCTGTTTGAAGAGTGAAAGTGAGTACAATGAGGATTCTGGAGGGGAACCTGACTCCTGGTCAGCCGTCCCCGGACAGACAGTCTCCGAAAGATGACACTAATACATCAACGAAGCCCCCCCCCCCCCCCCCCCCCCCCCCCCCCCCCCGATGACACTAATACATCAACGAAGCCCCCCCCGCCCCCCCCCCCCCCACCTCACTCATCCTGTCACCAGCCTCCCTTTCCTGTGAAGGACGACGAAGCTGTGAATGAGACGTTTCCTTTAGGTGGAATCTATACGCTCCTCTCTACCTTTACCTTTCAGGTCACGGGGCGTGTGACCTGCCTACGTGTCCTTCAGCAGGACACTGGATCCATCCCAGCTCCTGCAGGACAGGACGGGACGAAAATAGAACTTTTCTACAGGAATCTATAGAGTATCACGTTATCTTTATTATAATTCATCCTCCCGCTTCCCTCCTTCTTCTGTTTGTCCTTTTGTGCGTCACACGTCTGTGTTCAGGGGCCTCACTGTGGACAAATGAAAGCACAGAGAGGCAGGCCGGGACACCTCCACTTTCCAACTCCAAAAATGCCATATTTTGTATATTCTTCCTTAACATAAAAAAGCCCTTTTAAGAATAAACTGACCAGCCAATCAGGATGTGGAGGGAGAGGGGGGGGGTCAATTAGACAGGGTAGTACAGCAAATGAGAGATAATATTTCCACTCAGGAGGAGAGGGAGGGAGGGATGGGAGGAAGAGCTGAGGCATTTGGGCCATAAAGGATCCTTAATGGAGCAGAATTTACACAACCTGCTGAGGTGAACAGATAAAAAGAAACAGCCAATCAGCAGCCAGGAGCCGGTTAACCCCCCCCCCCCACCCCCACACACACACACACACAAAGTGCCGAGTGGCTCTCTGCCGTCACTGTTCATTTCATGGTGCCACCTCCCTATAACCCCCACCCCCTCCTCTACTCCTTCTGTGTGTGTGTGTCTTACTTAGTCATCAATAAAAACACAACGGGGAAAAAAAACAACAAAACAAAAAGCTCTTTTCTGACGTCGCCCTGGGCATTAATAATGAAAAAAGGTGCCACACCAAAGGCATGAGTGATCACAGTTTGTTTTGTTTTTTTCGGTGGAAAATGTGAATAAGCAAACCAGACAGTTTCCGTGAGGCTGGTTGGATTCGCTCATTCAAAGAGGGTGGATAAAAAATAAAAAAAAACTGCAGGAATAGACTGAGCGAAGGCATTCAATCAACAAGCTGCCCGAGCTAAACGACTTCAATAATGTCACAAAGGCAATTGGACTTTAATGAAAAGCTTTCCGAGAGGCCTGCTGTGTCGCGCACAAAAAGGTTGTGTGGAGATCAGTTCACCATAATCACAGAGATATCTCACAGCCTCTTTAAAGCAAAGCGTCTGCCGAGAGGTTACGGAGCGGGTATCTCCCTCCTCATTCAAAAAATAGGGTTTGCAGAAACACACGCACACCCGTCACGGCTATTTGTGCCATAAAAGGTGAAGGTGAAGAAATTCCAGCACATCAGGGACACACACACACACACACACAATGGTTTAATCCGACATGTCCTTTTATATATTTGTTTGAGTGTCCGGGGCTGTTAGACTAATGATACATTTTCTTTTAAAAGCATAAATAATATATTAGTAAAAAAGCTCCAGCGGATATGCACTCAATAATGACACTAAGGTGTCATTGTTTAAGTTTATAATTGGTAGTTTGAAAGAAAGACGTCTTAGAGTGGACTCACTGTGATTTATTGATGCGCTTGTATTAGCGTGTATTACAAGATACATTTAAATGACAGAGCTGCCAGTATCGAGGGAGCAGATGAACAATGAGTGCAAGACCATAATGGGAAACACTGGATTTAGAAGGAACACACCGTGATGACATCACTATGACATCACCAGGTACTTCTCGCGACAAATAAACGTGTATTAACTGAACTCAAATTGCTGGAGATGCCACTGACCTTGAGCAGAGCCAATGAACACAGGCGGCTACGGAATATGGACAAGGACAAGTGTCCGTAGATTATCTATAACCTGGGAAAGGGGGGCGGAGCCAATCCCAGCTGACAGTGGGCATCCTGCACAGGTCAAACTGCCGTTCATGGTCACACACACACACACACACACACAGACTCTATTGACCTAACCTCAACTTGCACCTGTCAAGACTGAGTGAGGTTTACATTTCAATTCAAAATATATTTATCTGTATCTGTATCTCCTCCGCCACACAACGCTGTATTACACCTCCAGAGCCACGCTCCACCCACCCACCCGGCCAGCCAGGCCGAGGATCCGTCCCGCCCCCCCCCCCCCCCCCCCCACAGGACCTCCTGCTGGTACAAATCACTACAGGACACAATGCTCCACATGATGATCGGCTAAATGTGGCCCTGCCCACGGCAAAAAATAAGGGACGGGCTTTAAGGTGAAGGGAGACACTGAAACAAATCCCTGTGAATGCTGTAGGTTGCCAGAGGGTGAGTTGACACACACACACACTATGTTCACACACTTCTAAAGCCTTGAATCTTAAAATCATAAAAAAAAGAATAATACTAATACACACAATCAAGTATGTGTGTATAATATGCAGATGGTTTTAGGATTTTACGCAAGCCTTCCTGCTGTGATTGTTTGTGTAAATGTGGACGCAGTGCAGACACTGTGCGTTTGCAGGAGGTGAAACGAGGAGAGGAGGATTTAAGGTGAATGACTGAAGAGGCCAGAATCGTTTGAACCAGAGCCTGCAGACCAGCGACGTGTCCCAGCAACCGACCCGGCCGCTGAGCAGAAGGAATCCTGGGAAAAAACTATTGTCTGCTTTGGATGGGCACTCTCCCAGTCTTTCATCACAACACAAAGCTCCGCCTGACGGAGGCCAAGTTTCCAGCAGGAGACGGAGAGCCAGACACTCAGCTGGTTCACTCCTGGGTGAGAGTGTTGCTGACGAACCTTTTTGTCAGCCCCCCACAATGCACCTGTCAGAGAGAGGAGAGAGGCTGTGGGAAGCGGCGCATCTGTTCATCTGCTACAATCCAGGACTAATGAATGGATCTGAGGGAAGTTAGAGCCAGGCTCAATCTAATCACAACAGATCAACGCCGCCCTAATGGAGCGTCATTATACGAGCATTTTCTCTTTTTTTTTCTGAACACATGGCACGGAGCTCCACGTGGTGAAATTCATCTAAACAAAATGCAAATGCACAGCTCGGGGTGATGCCGTATCCCCGGCGATGATGCACGGTGTGCACGACCGGTGTGGCGCAGGGATTTATAAAAAAAAAAGCCTTGTATGTTTTATTCTCCGTTGCAGACATTAAACAGGCCGTCCCAGAGGCGGCTCCGTGTGTGCGTGAGGCCCGTGGCATCCGCAACATGATCCGGGCACCGCTCCGTCCCAGAGCAACAACAATGGCAGCGCTGTGGCCCAGTTAATGTCAGTGAGTGGGAATGTCACCCATCACCAGCCAGCTAGGGAAAGGCCAAGGCCCCCGTAATGAGTGAGTGGGTGGGTGGGTGGGTGACACCCAGCGTGGCTCCGTGTGTGTGTGTGTGTGTGTGTGTAAGAAACACAAGTCTGCATGTCTAGTGGGGAATGAAAAAAAAGAAGGAAGAAACATGAAGTGAGAAGTGAAAACTGGAGCCTGCAGCTAGTGCCTGTCTGTGTGTTTCTGCAGAGTGTGTGTGTGTGTGTGTGTGCGTGTGTCGAGAGAGAGAACACACGAGAGTCATGGCCAGGCGGTGGGATTTCCCTCTGTTATAAACACATGATGGCATTGGCAGGGGGACAGCTGTACTCGTCTAAATACCGACACAGAACGCAATGCACAGAGCCCCCCCACCACACACACACACACACACACACACACACGCACACACACACACGCACACACACGCACACACACACACACACACACGCACACACACACACACACAACCGCTGTCCATCCTGAGCCAAAACGCACACACTGCTGCAGGACAGCTGCAGCTGCACAACTGTCCCCGGGCCTGCGCCTAAAATAAGAAACTTTATCGTTCTCAGGCCACGGTGAATTCACGCCGAGTCCAATTTACATGAGACTTACAACATGTTTTTTTGTTTTTTTTTCCCCATTTACCACGAAGTTCAAATGATTTTGTGTAACCTTGACTAATTCAACCAAATACCAAAATTTGTCCATAAGAGTGTAATTTTGTGCACCACGGTGGGAAGCAGCACCCGTGGTGAGCTCATGCTTTTCCAGTGTTTACATTTTGTATACATTATAGAGCGTATAGTTTAAAACCCTGACAGCGCATGGGGAGCTGCTTTTAGTTTGGTTGAGTGCGTTTAATATTTTTCAGGTTAATAAGCTCTCAAGCTCAGAGTGGGTTGAAGTCCCTTTTTTATCTTAAAAGCGACAACCAACAAGTCCAGTCTAGTTTGTATCTACACCTATGACCATAGAAAAAAAAAACTGGTGTGAACTTAAAGAAGAAACAAAAAAACTGCAGAAACTTTGGGGAAAAAAATAAAACATGACAATCAGCAGCTTTCATGATTTGATTATTCTGTTGCTGTTGTGCTGTTTTTTTTTATTCAAATGCCAATTACCCCCGGTGGATTTGGATTCAATGAAATCTCCCCGTGATTAAATCACACAAACACAGGGGGAAAGTGAAACGCTGCACCCCGTGAAGATGAATGATGAATGACATAAGGACCCCGCCATCATTTGCAGCATAAGCAACTCTGGCTTGGTTAATTGGAAAATTCATTCAGATGACAGCTGGAGGAAAAGTTCACAAGAACACGTGAAAACATCTGCTGAAGCCTGAGGCCTCCTTTCCACACTTTGATATATTTTTCTTTAGGTCAGATAAATAAACTTTTGGTGTGATTTTTTTTATTTTTCTTTTGGTCAGATTGAAGGAAAGGTGAGGCACTTATTGGAGGTTTGAACATTTTGCTTGAGGTCAGATGAATTAAAAACAGATTGGAGGATGGGAATTGCAACTTTTTTTGGGGGGGGTGATCGTTTGAATTTTTGGGGGGGGTTTCAGATGAATAAAGGAGGATGTACTCACATGAAGGCATGGTAGATGAAGGCCCATCCTCGGGGCCTCTCCAGCACGTTGTACAGGCAGTTCTGCAGCTTCCTGTAGCGCTTGCTGTGGGCGGACGCGTTGGCTCGGGGCCCCTGGGGTCCGGGCAGCGGGGTGCCCAGCAGCCCGGTGCGGTGGGACGGGTGTCCGCGCTCCGGCGTGGACGGCTCGCTCCTCTCGGTGTGCACCGCGGTGAGAGCCACGAACTCCACCCGCCGGTCGTCGCCGGGAGCCGCGGGCGTCAGCATCCTGAGGCCGCCGTTGTTGGACGGACTTCCCAACATCTTCACACGGGACGCGGCTCACAAAGTTTGGACTGGGGCATGGTCCGGTGCGCGGCGGGTCCGCTTCTCAGGCTGGACTGAAGGAAAAACCAAAAAAAAGGGGGGAGACTTGACCAAAGAAAAGAAAAAAAAAATCAAAACACAAGACTCATCCCTGTGTGTGAATCAAGTCCAACAAAAAAGATGCACAACACTTTGAGAAAGTGTGCGTGTCGCTGAAACGTGACCTTCACGGACCATTGTCAGAAGTAACTCCGCTCCACACGTGTTCGAGTCCCGATCCGCCGAGGAGCCGCCATCCCCGCGTCAACGCACGCGCACAGAAGAAATCACAGCCACGCACTGACTGGCTCCGTGTAAACCAGCGGGACACAAGTTCACCTGAGCTGGTGTCCACACTTTAATCCTCCGCGACTCGGTGTGCGCGCGCGGCTCCACGCGCCACCGCCGCCGCCGCGCTCAGCTCCGGCCGGGCGGGGCGCACCGTGCGCTCAGCTGGGAGGATGATATCAACCGAGGGGCTGGGGACAGGACAGCTGGACGGCCAGCGATGTCTGCGTCTGGTTTATATATAAAAAGAAAAAAAACAAACACACAAAAACATGCACACAAAACAACCCCACAAACATTTCTCATTCTTATTTTTTTTTCTTCTTATTCTTATTTTTTTTTTTCATATTCTTATTTCTTATTATTGTTCTTATTTATGTTTGCAGTGTATCGCCGTCCATGAATCCATGGCTAGAGCAGTTTGGGCAAGGTGGACAGGTGCAGGGGGGGACAACGGGCACCGCTGCCTGGTCTAAATGGAAGACAGTGACACATCAGGGGTGTGTGGTTATGAAACAAACACTGAGGTTATGGAGCTGGGGGCCCGGTGGAGACATCACCTGTCACAGGGCCTCTGCCTGCATGCACTGTGAGGTGGCTCCCAAACTCCCACTGGCCCCCATTGTGTCATGTGACCTCCAAAAAGGGACATCAGCAAATGTTAAAACCCTTCAACATGCGCGTTTACCAACATTTACAGTAAAAAAGAGACGTTTTTTTTTTAAATGACAAAAAAAAACATTATTACGATCTAAACAAACAGCAGTGGCAGGTTACACATGCTCAGTGTGTGTGTGTGTGTGTGTAACTTCCTGTGGGAATGTGGCCGGAGTCTCACCGGACATTATTCCCATTACTCCCATTACATAACCTAACATTAATCCTTTAACCTCAGCATCACACATACAGATTCACTGTCTGGAATAACAGGGTCACATTTATTGTATATACAAATTCAACTACAGTGCATTGGACATTTTCTGTGTTTAATTGTATTTTCAGATATAAAATACTTTTTAGCATTTCTCCATCCTGCTCTGCAGTTACATTTCATTTAAGACATTTATTGTCACTCAGTGCACGAGGTGCGTGACCTTAATTATTGACGGCAAATTGGGGCTGGAAATTAAATATGCATAGAAATAGAAAATGTAACTCTGACATCACACGTCCTGTCAAATTCAAGAAAGAGTTTTGGAAAGTTGACTTTAAGTCAGTGGATTAGGCCTTTGAAGTGAGCACCAGTACGAGTGAAGGTGGAACCCATATATCTGCCTGCTTGGAATAGCGATAGAGATGTTAACGGCACAAAGACACACGACAGGAGGAGGAATCTAATTTCGGATGAAGGTCGTCTAACACCAGAGAGTCCAGTGGAATCCTTGACCAGCCCACGATGAAAGGAGGAGATACAATCTAAACAACAACACAGCAACATCCTGCACTGGGACTCTCCCACCACACCACCTCCTCCCTTTCCTGTTACTCCTCCTCCTCCTCCTCCCCTCTCCATCAGCATTAGAAGCAGGGGGCGTTGATGGACAGGCGCGCTCCGCGCGTACCCAAAGAGATTTACATCAAAGTTTCACTCAGGCAAAGCCCCAGCGGCCCCCCTCCTCCTCCTCTGTTACTTTCATTCACTAATCACCACTGAGACGTGGGCTGGAGATCCAACACCCCCCCCCCCCTGTCACACACACACAACAGCTGAGCGAGGTCAACGACTGTCAAAGGCAAAGCGCACAAAATGTACACCAACAAAAACCACCAGGAAAGAGCTGGCACACTTTCACATGACAAACAGAAATTGTGTGGCTCTCACTCCACAACTCGTGGGACGTGGGTGGGACCCCAGGGCCCCCCCGGAGCCCACCTTCCCTCTGCACATACGCTCAAGCCCCACAGAGCCACTCAGGGGGCCACTTTAAAAATAAACACCTCAGCAATTGTGCGGCTACATATAGTGCACACTGCAGACTCACTGAGCCCGGCGATCTCAAGCTCCCATTCAACTCCTGTTTACCTTTATTCAGCATTTTATTTTGTATCCGTTTGATTTTATTTTAAAAAATTACAGATTTTAAGAACTTGAGAGGCACTTCCTTTTCTCAGAGAGATGAAGGGAGCAGAGGGGGGGGGGGTCTGTTTTCTGCGGAAGTCTCGAGGAGATGAAATGACATTGTCTGGAAGCGTTGTGCGTTTGGAGCGAGAAGCCACGCTGGGCAGACACACTGCAACCACGTAGGCAGCGCTGTAAACATGTCACCTGATGTGGAGCAGATTTTTATTCATATTTTTTTTTTTTTGTGAATCCACGTCACGCTCTTAAGCAACAAGAATGATGGAGCGGGAGGGCAGCGAGTCAGGAAAGGAGTCAGGGAACAAGCGCTCACTCAGAGGCTCATTCATCAGCACACTGAGGAGCCTTTGTGGCTCCTTCAGGGGTTCCTCCACTGGAGGAGAAACACACAATGTTACTCACACACACACACACACACAGACACACAAGGGTGGAGGGCCCTGCAGTGGAGACACTGCCTCACACAAAAACAACCCTCAGCTGTAAAAAAGACGGTAAAAACACACACGCACAGTTTTAAAATGGAGTTTTAAAATAAAATAATAATAATAAAGCCCTATTATCTCAAAATAAATGTGCACACATTTAAATCTGGATTCAATTCATTATTTTCTTCACTGTGGGGGGAAAAATAGTTAATAGCCTTACAAATAATAACAGAACAGAGCTGGTCTGTGGCTGACTAAGCTCTTCAGCTTCACACTGTCGAGAAAACAAATGGTTTAATATTAACCAACGTTAACCCTCCAACATGTCACAGACAGGAAACTGAATCTAACACCATCTCCACCTCGGTGAACATTAACCTCAGTTGTGCGTTTTTCTTTGTATCGTCAACCTGTTGAGGCCAAATGGGGTTGTGGCCCAATCACAAGGTGCGGGCTGTGAGCCTCGGTTCATCTGTCCCGGGGTTGATCGGACCAGACGGGGCCAAGCAAGAAAAAGGCCGGCCCCACACGGCCCCCCTAACACAATCCTGGTTACGCTCGACTTAAGCTCCAACACAATCGCACAATCCTTCGCTGCACTTATTAAAAAGAGCCACGCATGAGTCTGCACTCATTAATGCAGTTATTGTTTGGTGATTAAGTCCATTAGGAGAAAAAAGGCCCTGCGGTTTGTGTAGCAATTATTTGTGGCTTCCCAAGACAACTGAGTGGTAAAGTGTGTGTGTGTGTTTTTTTATTTTTTTTATTAAAGGGCTGCATGTGAAAGCACTTCAAAGGGGAAACTTGAAGCGTTTGAACTCTGACACTTTCACACCGAGGCCGAGCTGAATGCGACTCGTGGTGAGGCGGGATGTTCGGAGCTCCACACATCTTTGCGTCAAACCCAGAATTTTTTTGTTTTTCCTCCCCTCCATAATCACTTCTCCTCCTTCAAAGATTTAGGTTGGTGGAGGAATGCGGCCTGACCTGTACGAGCTGAGCCGTCTGCGGCCAAATCACTCGTGACTCTATTGTTAACTGCTTTTTTTTTTTCTCTCCCTTTTGTGGCACACCAAGCTTTTCCAGCAGCAGAAATAAGATTAGTGGTTTACGTGGATTTTTTTTTTTGGTGTATATTAATTGCACTTTTTCTCATTCCCCCCCCCCCCCACCATTGGGGTGCTGCATACTCTGGATATGTCAATACTCGCTAAACAAAGCCCCCGATGAAAAATGATACATCTGTGTTGTGCAATAAATCATGCGCGTACAGTATTAGTGGCATTCGGAGTTCATCAGCTCAGAGCTGCCCTCCTGTGGACGGTTAGACAAACTGCACACAAATCACAAATCGAAACGCAAAACGAGTCTTCCCTGAACATTTAATATCTAGCCTTAGGACAACGTTTCTACTTCAGAACTATAAAATATATTTCTTCTATAAACGCATTCGGTGTTTTGACCTCGGGTGTTTGGATGAGTCTACCTGGAAATACACTAGTGGGCTGACTGCCTTGAGTCTTATCTCCTCCTGTTCTGCATCATTTGTCTCCTGTCTCTCTCCTGCCTGCTTCTCTCCCTGACACGGAACAAATAACAACAAAGACGGATCAGTCATCGCGTCACCACACTCGGAAAACACTGTAACGACAACAACAACAGGCCGTCTTAGACAAGTTATGATTTTTATTTTATTTATTTTTTACTCACAAACGAAGTTTGCTTACAAAAAAGGAAGGATCAAAAATAAAATTGTACCTATCTATTGCATGTCATGCTGGCAGTTGGAATTACATGCAAAAAAACAACAACAATAAGAACATTGATAATAATCATTACTGTACAAAAAATAATAATAACAGGGGAGAGGGTGGGAAAGATATGAGGCCAAACAGGATTTCAAAACCAAATACACTTGTAATAAAAAAAAGGACTTGTATAAAAAGGGGTTTGTTTTTTTTGTTTTTTTTTCCTCCAGTCATGGGTTCATACATGAGACTTTAAACCAGGGCACAAGACTCAAAAACCACCCGGGTAGATAAGGTTGTGTGAAAGTGAATAAAGAAATGCGATGGGAGAGGAAAGATGGCCGTGAGTGTTCGAAACCAAAACACGCCCTCGGTTAACGTAAAAACACGCTGAAGCTGAGGCGTCATCATCAGAGTGAAAACTAGTGTAAAATTATCATTGAATGTACGATTTCTTCACAGGATTCCTCGGATTGAGTTTCTGTAAAAAATGGAATCTGAGGTATATGGCTTCATTTCACGCTTCAATTACATGAGAAACAATGAAGACGACATGGTTAATGTCACCGGTGGGGGAAAGTCGGAAGTGAAGAAGAAGAATGAAAAATGTCCACGGCTTCCTCCTATCACAGATACGCCAGGACTAGATCGTGAACACATTGAAACTTGGATTTCCAAAATGGAGAGAAGAAAAGAGGATAAAGCTCTCTCACACACACACACAGACGAAAAAGAGAGTTGGTTGGTGGAGAGACGGGGGAGAGTGACACGAGTACAAAAACCTAAATGTATTGAAGCGAGTCAATCTGTGTACCTTTGGTTTTAGATCCAGTGTACGAAATATATATATATATATATGTATATATATATTAAAAAAAAACCTAGTGTTACAAGATCACACGTCCCTCATCTAAATGGGCAGTGCTTCAAATCAAGGGTATCTGGCGTCCTTTTTCGAAACCCCATGGCATCGGCGTCAACCACACGTGGCCTGGGATGTGTGTGTGTGTGTGTGTGGGGGGGGGGGGGGGGGGGGGGGGGGGGGGGGGGGGGGGGGGTAAAGGTGTCCTGGCTGGGCTCAGTCAGTGCTGACCTGCGTGGCCTGTATTTCAGCGGTCTGGTTGGTGGACTGGATGAACATGGGCTGGGTGAGCTCCTGTCCTGCCGGCATCGTCACCTGCTGAATCTGATACAACTGCTGTGGAACACAAGAGATGCACAGAGAGGGTGAGGGGGGGGGGGACCAGGCTCATTTAAATCAGATGTCATGGTTATTCATCTTAAATTTAAAAGTGCCATTTAAGCTCCTGCTAGGATTAGAAAAAAAACTTTAACCTGACTGAATTGAATATTGTGTTTGTGATCATAATTACACCTGGCTGTGTAACACAGTATTATTGCTGCCTATCCTGACTAGGATATCTCCTGTAAAGAAGATATTTAATCTCAATTACAATATTTATACTGTATACGTTAAGTGTATTTTCCACCGAGCAGCACATGTCAGCTTCTACCTGCCTCCCTGTCATTTCACAACTCAACACAACCCAAAACTCAATATCTCACTGAAAACATCACCACTAAGAGTTTTTGACTCCACAGAAGCATCTGCAGCGATTGTTACCTGTCCGTCAGTGAACTGGTTGAATTGCTGTCCCTGCTGGACCTCCTGCGTAATCTGAAATCAAACCAGGTAAAATACAATTAAACAAGTGGATGTGAACAAGACAACTGGATTTTGGACAATTAGTTATTTATGGTCCAACATAAAAAAATGACAACAATAATAAACAAAATATTGAAAAAGGGAATACAATGTGTATTTACAGTGTAAAGTGAATTATGTTCAATTAAGTACGTTTATGTTTTTCTTTTTTATTGTGCAGTGATGGTGCGTTTACCTGCTGGGTGTTGGCGAGGGTCTGGATTTGTCCCTGGACCACCTGAGCTCCGGAGACGGGCTGGGCCAGACGGATGTACTGGAGCTGCCCGGTGTTTAGCTGCACCTGCACCACACCACCACAAGAGGGAGACAGAGCTCAGTCAGGGGGGGAAAGGTCATCTGAATGCAGAGGTCACAGCCATTTTCCTACTCTACACACATCATTCACTTTCTTCTGATTGATTTTATTATTTCATTTAAAAAATGTATGTCTTATAGCTCCCATCTAAAAAAAATATATATATTTATGTGGGGTGCAGAAAATATAATGCACATTCTGCCGGATTTAGTTTTGTTTATTTTATTTGGCCTGCATTGCGTTTTAGCTCGATATTATGTCTTACCGGGATCTGCTGAATCTCTCCCGTGTTGGTGATGATCTGCTGCATGACCTGCATGGTCTGGCCCTGAGCCTGAGCCGCCTGCGCCTGACCCTGAGCTGTAGTCTGCACAATCTGCACCTGCTGGCCTTCACCCACCTGCATGGCCACTGGCGCACTCTGACGGAGAGAAAGAACGTAATACATTAGTTGTTGTGTAACAACAGTTTAAGGGATGTAGTTGAAGAATAACGCAAAGCACCAAAAAAAAAAAAAAACAGCAAACAAATAAATGAAGAGTCACTGGGAACAAAAAGGTGACTTTGCATTTTCCAGGACTTCTCTTCCGTCAGTCACACTATCCAGGAAAGGCCACCTGATCTCAGGCTGCACTGACCTCAGAAGCAACAGTCGCAGTCAGCCCACCCCACCCACAAGTGTGTGTGTATGTGTGTGTGTGTGTGTGAGTGAGTGGGTGTGGGGGGTGGGGGGCGGCGGGGGGGGTTAGTCAACATGTAAATGCTTGCGTGCATGCGTGTTTACCGTGATGGGTGTGCCTTGTGATTGCACCTGCACCTGCTGTAACTGCTGCATGGTGGCACCTTGTAGCATCTGACGGCCGACGGAATAGAATGAGAGAATGAGAGAATGAGAGAGAGAGGGAGAGAGAGAGGGAGAGACACGGTGAGAAAGCAGCGGAAAGCAACAAATCAACACGTGAATGTAAGCGTGTGAGTGAGAGTGTGAGAGTGTGTGTGTGTGTGTGTGTGAGGTGGATTCAATGATAAAAAGCAGCAAACAGAAAACTGAGTGCACAGATCAGGGATGTGAGATTATAGAAAAAGCAGCGGAGATGAAATGACAACAACAGATAAACAGCTCTGGGAAGCTTTTGACAAAAATTATGTACATCAGCAACATAAATAATAAGGTTTCATAAGTAGTTATGAAACTGTTGGTGGACCTGAGAGAAAAATGACACTGAAAGCTCTGCACACTGACACACACTAGTATGAAACAGAGAGAGAGAGAGAGAGAGAGAGAGAGAGAGAGGGAGAATGTTTGACTTTGTGTGTGGGCGTGTATGTGTGTGTGTGCTAAAGACTGCATTAAGAAACTGTTATTGATTTCCCCTTTAGTTATTTTTTTCCAGCTTGTTCCCCTGTAGCTGAAATACACAACACTGGTGAAAAACCTTTGTGATTTTTTTTTTTGGGGGGTGACAAACCATGTTCAGAGCGCTGAGAGACGTGGAGGTGCTGGTTGTACCTGTCCTTGCTGTGGTTGTGCGATGATGATCTGTCCCGGCTGGATGGTTGTGGTCTGTTGTGCGCCTTGTTGCTGGGCCTGTTGGGTTCCCTGCACCTGAACGGCTCCGGGCTGCTGGGCCAAGGTGAAGTAGTACTGCACCGGCTCGGCTGGAGCTACCGACTGACGCATCTCTTCCTGAAGATGAGACGCAAGACAAACACACACACACACACACACACACACACACACGAAAGAAGGCCTATCAGTCCATTACATCGCCATGAATTATTTTTGCTGGTGTAACGGTAGAGACGGTCTGATAAATAACTCATGGGACGTGGCAGAGGAGGAGTAAGGCAATCTGGACAGGAGAGCTCCATTACAGGCATCATACGCCGTCCATACCATACTAAGCTCAACGCAGCCAGGAGCCATGTACACAGTGACATTCGTTAAGCATGTATTACAATTAAGTGCAAGCGACCTGTGTGTCATGCTGCTTCATAACCGAGTCGGGCACTTGCCCCGCCATGAGGTTTCTCCATCACCAGAAGCGTAAACACCCCTCTCCCAGCTCCATGACAACACAGCTGAGAGTGTAGGATGTTTACATGCCTGGGGACGGTCTAGTTGACAACAAATTTAAATATCACACTCCTCCAGCTGGTGTATATATACAAGTTAATTATGCAGCACGTCAATCTCCTGCTTGAGTGAAAACTTCAACGTGATAAGGGTTTTTTTTTCCAATTAGTTGAAGATGGAAGAACATGATACTACTTATAATTGTATTATATTATGTTATCATTTTCCGAAGTGACAGCGGTGACGCGCTGGTTTTTTTGTTGAGGTGTCCGAGGCAACAAGATGCTGCAAACATCCGACTGAAAGCCCTCAGTGTTCAAACCACAGCTTCCAGTCAAGGATGTTTACAGCCCCTCCAGGCTGCCAACCATGAGAAAACAACACCGGGAATGACGGCATGAGTCCGAACAACGTGAAGACAAATACACCGGTTGTCATTCCTGTCATCGTACAGGTCGGCTTTTGTACCTGTCGCTTAGGAGGCTTCAAGTCATCCCGGGGCACAATGTCAATCAGGAAGTCAAACTGGTCGAACTTCGTTATTGCCATGGCGATGTCGTTCCTCTGTAGACGCACACACAGAAAAGGTCAAATGATTAGGTTAGAGTTCAATCACCCTTACTCAAAATATACAGCAGCCTTCCTGTGTAGAACCAGGCCTCTGTGCCAAAGGTCAACTCTCCAAATAGCCCCACAAGAGGCCACTTTGGAATTAAAGTAGTAGTTAAGTAAAATAATTCCTTTAGAATATGCATCATAAAATTAATACGCAATATTTACAATAATAATAAATCATAATACATAGTTTTTATTATTATTATTATTATTATTATTATTATTATTATTATTATTATTATTATTGTTGGCCCCATGTGATAATGACATGACATCATTTGATAACCTGTCAAACTTTATTTTCATAACCATGAATTAAGAAAAAAATGCATTCATAAAAAGTAACCTGCTCTTTTAAACACACACACACACACACACACACACACTCTTCTATATCCACAGCAGTGTGCTGTCTCTGTGGAATTTTCCACAGGATATTGGCTGTCAGGACCCCCATTGTGGCCCTCCCTGTGCCGCAGTCTATTTATAGACGCTTGATTAATATCTGGTAACACCAGGTCACATCTACACTTGTTCTATTGATGAGCGTTGCTATGGTGACCCCAATCGGCGTGCCCTCTTCACAATAGGATTGCGATTCTCCGTGTGTGTGTTTGCGATGGAAATGAGGAAAATGGGTGGAACTGTTATCTCACACATTCATGAAGTGACGCATCACAAGTTCCTATCGCGCCATCTGTCGTGTAAAATGTAATTAACCTGTAAACCTGCATATTAAGTTTGCTTAACCCACACAGACAGCGCAGTGATTTCATTTATAGTTTAATGCTTTGAAGAAAGGACTCGGGGACAGAGATAAGCCCAGGCTACAGGAAACGGAGCACATTTTCAGTAGTTAGGTCTTCAATCAATTGCGGGCGGAGGAAGGGGTTAAAATGGCTGATAAGGAAAAGTGGGTCAGCGGATGGCCGCCCGGCTTTGTTTTTAAAGTCAGCGCAGAGAGGGGAAAAAAAGAACTAAACAGAGGGACAGTCCTCAAGGGGACGCTGGTATGGGGCCTCTCCTCGAATGCACACACAGGCACAGAGTGACCAGAGAGCAACACATCCAAAAATAAAATAAAAGGTGGAATGGTAATGACAAATAAGAGAAACCAGATCCCAACATATTCACAAAAACTAGTGGAGTGATGGTCCCTGTATTAAAGTGTGATTTGTGCGAGTAATCTGACCTGTAGCGTGCGTCTCTTGTTGTCCTCAGTGTGGATCCACGCCCTGAGGGTGAGCTCTGTGATGAAGATCTGAGCCGCCTTGGCAAACAAGACTGGGGCCTCTGCGCTGATCATCTGGATTGAGCAGATGAGAGTTTCACCAGATTAAAAACATCCTTCACACAATCAGTTGGAACACAAATCACTCACAGTCAGCTATAGGAATAAGTCATTTGTTTCACCCGTAAATCACAACTCTTCACACTGAGCGGCATTGAACTCACACGTAATTGATTAAATTAGCATAAATAAACTGGATGATTGAGCAGATGACAGTTTCACCAGATTAAATACACTCTGAAAACATCCTTCACACAATCAGTTGGAACACAAATCACTCACAGTCAGCTATAGGAATAAGTCATTTGTTTCACCCGTAAATCACAACTCTTCACACTGAGCGGCATTGAACTCACACGTAATTGATTAAATTAGCATAAATACACTGGATGGAGTGAAAAGCCGCTGTATCAGAGCTGACAGAAGGGTCCTGACTTCCAATATGTTAGTTAGCCGGCTCCTGATCTATTTAGCACTTTAAGCTGCCGCTTAACTCATGGGCCAGTGCTCTGTACACGACATACACACGCGCACACAGACATGCTCCGAGGCTGCTCTTTGGAGCCCAACACCAGCAGTGGCTGAGGAAAGAAAACTGACTCGAAGATGTTAAGACACAGTTGACATGAGTAAAACTGACAAATATCAGGAAATGGTGAGCGCTGCTTCATAAAGACCTTGTGGAAATAGAGCAATAATAACAACAACAATAATCTTGGAATATCTGAAAGAAAAAATGAGAAATAAATACAAATAAAATCCTTATTCCTATTATTTGACCCAAATGCTGTTTGACACAAACTAAAACCTAAAGTAAATCTGGAATAGATTTCTGAACATGTAAAGCCACATGTGCATCCCAAATATAGCTGCATCCATACAGGTAATATGTTTTGATGTAAAATAATTTGATTCAAATAAATAATGGCCACTGCTGAACATGCAACATCGGATCATAATCCTTTTCCATCATCAAATCATCCTCACTTTTGAGTTCAGCTGCTTGGTCTGAGGACGAAGGCCTTATGCGTGCCAGCATGTTTGCCGTGGATTTCAAAAAAATCTCCGTTTCATGAAGGTTGACAGTTTGGCCGCAATAACAAACATTCCTCTTATTAGTGTGATTTATTCGGGTTCTCCTCTCACCTTGACATCCTCATCCAGCTTCATAATCTTTTTGATTCGGGCGAGCGGCAACTCCTGCACGCGGAAATCCTTCTGGAGGAAACATATGGGTGGTCAGTAAAATGCACGGAAAAGTTGCATTTAAGTATTTGGAAAGAATAGAATATTTAAAAAAAAGAATCAAAATTAAAAAATCTCAGCGATGCAGTCGCTGGTATGTTCGGAGGGTACATCGTACCACAGTCAGGTTCCTGATCTCCTCCATGACGCGAGGCCAGAAGGACTGCAGGGTCTGCTGGGCATCGCTGCCCCCGGCTCCGAAGGCGTCTGCGGACATCCTCTACTCTGCTGCACGGGGAGAGAGAGAGAGAGAGAGAGAGAGAGGACAAGGAGAAATGAGACGTTTAATATTAGAAAAAAACTATGCTCACAGAAGAGAACGGACACCAGTCAGCCGTGCACTGCCCAGAGCTCTTCCCCACTGTCACAACCACTTATGCCATCACAGCCTATAATTACAATACAGTGAAATCTAAAATAACTTTCTATTCTGGTCCCTGGAAGGATGGTGACATGCCCGTGAACCCACCACACACACTCTCTCTGGTTATGAATGGCTTCATTTCCCCTCGCAAACACAAGCGTGTCCCTGTGCATGTCGACAACTGCTGCCGCTGACAGCACGCTGTGAACACGCGTGTGCGTGTGTGTGTTTGTGTCGCGGAGCAACAATCTCCTAACAACCACTGGGTCCTTGTTGGGTTTTATTTTCACGGCTGCACATTTTACACACTATAATTAGTGTGTAAATAATGATAAACATTTTTTAAAGTGATATAAAACAACACAAACACGCATGAAGGAGAAGTAAAGGCGTTTCTTCTGTAAAGGGGTCTGACAGGGTGAAAGAGGATCCGCCAGGTTACTACGGCATGTCAGGAATCTACTGGGGGAATATTGGCCGGCCTGTCTGAGCACGCAGAGCCTGGCGTGTCTGGATCACACTCCTTCACCCTACCCTTTCTTTTTTTTTTCTCTCTCTCTCACTTTTTCCTCAGTGGATTGAGCAGAAGGGAGAGGAAAGAGAAACATGGAGGGAGGGAGGGAGGGAGGAGGTTTACAGAAGAAAAAAAGAAAATGTGCGGGGCTACTTGAGGGGAGACACAGTGTGTGTGTGTGTGTGTGTGTGTGTAGGGCCTTGTCCAGTTTAGTATTTATCCAGCACTAAGACAAAGTGCCAAAGGCTTTAACGTGGGGGGGTAAGAGGCAGACTGCTGTGCAAACTGGCTATGTGGGTCAAACATGACAGAAAGAGGGAGACTCGGGGTGAACGAGAGAGAGAGAGAGAGAGAGAGAGAGAGAGAGAGAGAGAGAGAGAGAGAGAGAGAGAGAGAGAGAGAGAGAGAGAGAGAGAGAGAGAGAGGTGAAAGTACAAAGAAAGAAAAAAAAAAAGAGAGCTAGAAGAGATGGGGGGGGTCTCGCCAATCTTTTTGCACGACAAACACAATACAGACCCACACACTCCCTCCTCCGTCTCCCCCACTTTCAAGTTGCGTGACGGGCGATGTTGTGCGCGGCTCACCCCGCATCCACATTATTCATACCAGTTAAGTGCAGCTGTAAATAATTAACGCTGATAAATCACTAAATCAGAGCAGAAGTTCTTCAACTGATTGATTTTTTTTTTTTTTTTTTTTGTAAAAAGGAAACGCACGAGGGTTTCTACTCAGCCATTTGTGAAACAAGCCACTGAATAATAGAGAAGAACTGTTCACTTTTGGACAGAGTAACCTGAATCGATGGGACAGAGAGGCAGTGTGTGTGTGTGTGTGTGTCTGTGTGTGTGTGTGTGTGGGGGGGGTTCTGTTTAAATCAATGGGGGCCGCTCCGAGCTGTGACACGCCGGCCTCCTGATTGACCTTGACAATGTTCCGCCCCCCCTCTGTCTGACGTTACCAGTGTCCAGTTGCGTTTTTCAAGGTTGATTGAAATCTTGCAGTCACTAGAAAGAACCATCCCAGCATTCCACAGGGCAGGAATGACTGATGGGAGATGTAGTTCTTATTGCGATTAGCATTGTTATTCCTCCTCTGACAGCCGCCAGTTCTGCTCTGTAACCAAAATAAGAGCAACCAGAGACGTTTGTTTTTCCAGCTAAATGACATTTGATCAACCGTGTCAGCACTTGATCTTGTGATCATTTTCAACAACACAACATTGTGCGTCTCTGTGAGTACTTTGTGTACGGCTCGTAAGGCGCTCTCTCTCTCTCTCTCTCTCTTTATCGGGCAGCCTGATAAGAAATTATAATTTCACCCAACTGCATTACAGACAGCCATCAGGCTAATTACCATGGTAACACCGGTGAGGAGGACAGGAGTTAAAATAGCAAAATGATCCAATTGTTATTAAAGATAAATAGAAAAACTCACAAGGTAGCACCGATCCTTTTTAAAAAGTCTGCTCACTTAAAAAAAATAACAAAAAAAAAACACAGAGCGCTGTTATAAGGTTACACCCCAACCACCCTTCCCCCTCCCCTGCCTCTGACCCTGTGACCTTCAATGTAAATACACAACCACATCCTAACCACAGCAGCAGCTGGCTGGAGGTGACAAGCCGGGGTGAGAATGAAAGAACATACGAGAGAGAGAGAGAGAGAGAGGGGGAAAAAAGGGTAAAGTACGAACATGGCCTTTCTCAGCAAGCTGCTGTGTGTATAGCGACATATAACAATATATATCCCAGGGCTTTACATCAGTGGAAAGTGTGTGTGGCTGGCAGACACACACACACGGAACACCGTGTCTTCTGCTGATTTTATGCATCGCCTTCTATGGTCGGGCTCTAGTCTGGTCAAATAAACACGGAGTGCACTAAGAAGAATCGATGTGATTTTTGGAAAACTCCTTAAAAAAACGAATAAATGTCAACATGTTAAAGGTTGTTAATGTTCTGGAGGTTGACACCGGAATCCAGACCGTCTCGTTTTCCTGCGGTCATCGCTCCCTTCTATATTTCATGCGTCTAATCTATCTAAAACTATTTTAAATGGAAATTTGAACCAAAGTACGGCATTTGTTGCACTTCTCACTACCTGTTGTCAGCTTTATAGGTGACTCTGGATAAAATGCGCACAAATGCATTTTTTTCCCCCCTTCCTCCATTTGACAATGTGCATGGATGCTGTTATTCTGGAACACGTTGTTGTTCTGCACTGTCAATCTCTCGTCTCCTCTTCCCTGCGGTTCTCTTGTCCTTGGTTAGGTCACTGAGACAGAGAGAAGGCCGGTGTTGGGTTTCATACAAACTTGGCTCGCTGTGCGTGTGCGTGTGTGTGTGTGTGTGTGTGTATAGACAAAAGAAATGTGATGTCTGTGCTTTGTCGACATTTTTCCAGCACAGCAACTTGCTCTTCCACTTTCCGTGTCTCTGTCCCGCTTCCCATCTCTCGTTCTCTCCTTCTGTCACTTCTTGGTGTGCGTTTCCTTTTATTCCCTCCATCTTTACTTTCACCTTCCTCTAACTTCTCTGGGAGCTGAATCAGCACTAATGTTTTTTTTAATACCATCCTGCATCCCTCTATCCTCCCTCCCTCCCTCCCTCCGGACTAGAACGACACATTAAGTGGCCACTTACGTCGCCGACTCGCTCCAGCATCACAACAACTGTAGATGATCATTCAATTCTCTTCCAAATGAACCTGACCCTCGATAACTTTTTTTTTTGTGTGCCGTATTGGCAGATAATTAGACGTGGCAATTCTGGAAGACCTTTAGGCCTCAGTCACCCTCCTCCCCTGCGGTGTTTCAGTTTCACCATGTCACTGCGCCGAAGACACGATCCTCTCATCCCAGATTCCTCCAGCCATACAATGACACAACGTGCCACATACTGTAATAAATAAGGGTATCATCAATGAGAGCCAAGCATCAGTTCTGTTAAAGACAGTGTCATCATTTAGTTACTGTGCCGAGGTGCCTTGAATAATTTTCATTATGTAATCGTGTAGAAAAAGCCACAAGACAGTGTAACAGTAAACTGGGTCATTATTTAGAATCATTTTTTTCCAGAGCTGTAAATTATTGCATAGGTTATTGGCTTTATGATTATGGTGGCTGGTTTTTGATAAATTGACGAGGGAATAAAAGAGAATCAGATTATGATTTTACCAGCCTACTAATAGCTTCCAAATTTTTACGCTACACAGTAACCAACGGTCGAGTAAATATGTGCCCACATGGGCCCACTGGGTTTCATTATAAATTATGACACCGAGTGAAAGAGTTTTTTTTCCCAGAACAGCAGCTATGTGCCGAGTGTTGCTCCACTGACATGTCTTTAGCAAGAGGTCAGTTTTCCACAGGCTGCTGGGTGAAAGCGTCAGTGATGCAGAATGGACAGTTCTGCGGGAAGGTCACTAAAGGTCGTCGTCTGCTCGCTTTTAACTGGCATCATAAGCACAAAAAAAACAAAAAAACGAATGCAGCTCTGTTTAAACTACAAACACCACCATGAAACAGGATGTATGACTGAAACCCTAAATCTGGAACGTCCAGAGTCTAACATGATGGTACTGATATACTGTACAGATGGCAACAAATGCCATCTAGTTTTAAATGGTGGCCATAAATCAAAACGGGCACATTTAGAAATCCTGCACTATTGCAGTGTTCACCTTGACGAACCCCATGCCACACACACACACACACACATACACGCTGGCAATGTTTACAGCACGCAGGGTAAATGATTTACTCAACAAAACAAGAAGTTCCCAGCCATGAATTACAGATTAACCACTGTTGAACGCACACACACACACACACACACATATATATATGTATATATATATATATTTGTTTTACAGATGCAGGTGCAAATGTGTGGATTAAAAAAGACCAAAACGACAGGGTTACGATGACAAACGTGATCCGTGCAACCAGCCGAGTAACATCCAACCAAACAGCCCCGCAAACTTTGCCCTTGGTTCTGCTTCAAGCCAACTCCAGGAAGTGCTAGTCACTGATCTCCCAAGGTCATTCAACAGAGGAGAGAGAAAGAGAGAGAGAGAGAGAGAAAGCGGCGAGGGAGGAGGGCGAGAGAGAGAGGGCGAGAGAGAGAGAGAGGGGGGGGGGCGAGATGAAAGAGAGTAGGGGAGGGACGAGGGGGGTGTAATACAGGTTTTTCAACTTTCACTGCAGCACTTAAGTGACCCCGGTGGTTTCGGGGCTGTGCGCTTTCTAAGAAGCTTAATGAAAACATCACACACTTTACAACGCGCACCGCTGCGTTGTGTTTGGCTCCACATATCGCGCTTCACGCTCCCTGCTGCAGGGAATCTGCAATCTCACATTCCTGTGACCTTCATTCAACGCTAGGCCCCGTCCCCAGCGTCAAAGTAGGCGGAGCTTAAAGAAAGAAAGAAAAAAAAAAAAAAGCTACCTGCATATTCCATGCCCGGAACACAGTTGACTCCCCCCCCCTCAAACACACAGTGTCCTCAATGACAGGCAGCACATGTCAAAACTACGGGGGGGAGGGGAGGTGGCCAAGGACAAACGTGGTCACCTGAGTCATACGATGAAAGGCCACGCTACGTGTGCAAGGTTTTGCGTGTTTGGTTTTGGTTTCCGCCGGTGAGCCTGTGGTACAGCGTAGGGCACAAATGATATTCAAATCTCAGGCCGACAGCAGCCAGCCCTGGGATTTTGCAGCAAGGGCTTCAACTTAAGGTTTATTTTTAGTCTCTCATTCTCTCACACTATCACCCTCTCTCCCCCCTCCCCGACTTTGTTTTGTCAAAGGCACCAATGGAAACTTTCAATTAAGAAGCCGTATAGAGGGGGAGAGAAAGGGAGGGAGAGGAGAATCTCCCTGCAAATATTCCATCAGAAGAGATCAGATCAAACCCATGGCCTCCTCCGGCCCTGAAGCTGACAGGCTGGCAGGCCGTCCCATCTGGGTGCCTGACACTGTCGAGGAAGGGGGGGGCGAGGGGTCCCGGGGTCATCGCAAACCAGCTGCACCTCCACCCCTGGAGACCCCTGACACCACCACAGTCAACAACGCCGAGAGGAATCCTCCTCTCTCTCACACACACACACACACACACACACACAAAGATGCCATCTTTGCTGTTCAGCTCTGCGTCACTGTCTGGAGCCGACGCGTAAACAAGGACGTCACACAGGAGAGCTGCTTTCTGCACCCTGAGGTCCCGTGGCCTCCGAGACATCACCACCAACAATACGGCAAAACTCATCTGAGCGGTGCACTACTATGTGGCCCACAACTAAGTGCCAAAAGTAAAAAAAAAAAAAAAAAACACCAGTGACAACCAGCAACAAACAGACCGCACACTAGGTTATAACTTTGTCACAAAATACACGACAAAAAAAAAAGAAAAGTAAAAGCAACACAAACATTTGTTTATTTTTAATCACATCCTGTTAAAAGCGTCCACGCCGTAGTGGGGCGACAACTGAAGGACATGGATGGAACACGCACACACAAAAGAAACACAACTCCAATGTTCCAAGTCGAGTAGTACAGGACAGGAAAGAGAGGGAGGGAGGGAGGGAGGGGGGTGAGGACGCCTGTAAAGGACAGACACTGTCTCATCACTGCAGAGCATGATGGAGAGAGAGAGGGAGGACGCCGGAAAGTGAACGGAGGAGAGGAATTTACCCAGAAGCCAACTTGACAAGTCTTCCTCTGTGTGTGTGCGTGTCTGTTGTCAGCGGTCACACTTACCCCTGTGCCCTTCATGGTGAACGGTGTGTTGGAAACACAGGAAAACAAACAGCCCCCTTCAAGCTCTCCTTGAGAGCAGCGGCGGCAGGAAGAAGAAGAGGTTGACAGTAAAAAAAAAAAAAAAAAAAAAAAACTCTCTCCAGCTCCTTCACTTCCTCCACTGCCCCGATCGTATCAACAGACAAAAGACACTGTGGCTCCAGTGGATGGCTTTAAAAAGGTTCTCGTCCCCGGACACATGGCCCCTCCCCCTTCTCCCTCCAACTCTCCCTTTACACATTGCCCTGTCTCCTTCAGCAGCCCCCCAGCGTCCTCCTCCTCTTCCTCCTCCTGCATAAACATACAGCTCCGTCTCTCCTGTTTCTCCCAACTCACTGACCTTCCCTCTCTCTCCTCCCCCCCCCACTCTCTGACCTCTCTCTCCTTCTCTCTAACCGGTGACCTGTACATTTGTCTTTGAGTTGACCCCTGCCCCCCCTCCGAGGGCTGCAGAGGAGAGGGCGACAGGGAATATTACAGAAAAACAGCAAACACTACAGCGGCACTCCCGACTCTCACACGAAAAAACCTCCCTCGCCTCCTTCTTCCCCTTTAACATTCACAAGAGTAATCAATCTAGCATGCTACATGATACTCAAACCCCGCCTCACACCTCAAGCCGCACACTTGCAGCCAGTGAAAGCACAGGGTCCTCCTGTAACCATTGGACACTGCACACACCAATCAGCGCAGGCCCCTGCTCCTCCCATTTCCTCCTCCCTAACCCCCCGCCCCCCTCTTTTTACCGACAGCCAACTTCCTGCTCTAAGTTACCTTGAGCTGCAGGATAGGGGTCAGGGAAAAAGAAAAGAGGGGGAGAGAGAGAGAGAGACAGTGGCCGGGAGAAAAATTGAAAAAGGGCTGAAAAAGAGGGTGTAAAGTTGTGTAAAGCTGTGCGAGTGTGCGCTGGTGGAGGCTTGCCTCGGCATGGTTTGTCCTCCGGTGGTCCTCCCGTCTCTGGAGCCGCTGAGCCTCTACGGGCTGCTCTCTGACAACTGCTCTCTGCTTATTTACAATGTCAAAGTAAATGTCTCCCTCTGCCCCGCCTCCGCTCTGCCGCTATTGGCCGACGGAGCCGTGATGCAGGAGGGCCTCGTTGGCTAAGAGAGATGCCACAGTGGATGCTGCATGTTGCATCCACATGATTTAAAGTACAAAAGCATCCCAGGCAGACTCGCCGTCTCATGCGTGTGCACACAAACACACACATGCGTGCACATCGACACACACACCTTTTGTCCTTGCTCTCTCATTCATCCTTGCTCACAGCCACAGGAACACACACACGTATACACACAAACACACCTAGCCTCTAACCAGCCTACTTGTTATAATGGAATGCATTGGGCTCTTATTACGCTGACAGAAGGACAAAATTGTCCACATGTATGGTCACTCATTACTTGATAAGAATATGAATTAGTTGAATTAGACGAGAAAATCTCATGAGACGTGGGGAACACGTAGTTATGCAACTTACTGCAATTAACACAATGAAACCCAAATTACTTTGTGTACACAAAAACGAAATATTCCAAAACGGATCATTGCATAGATTTGCAGAAAACACATGAAAAGAATCAGCTGACTGGTGAGCAGTCACGTAACAGCGGGAAGGAGAGGAGAAAAAAAAAGAACATGTTCGGTTCTCGTCCTGTTTGTGGATAAACATGACTCAAGAGATATGGGTGAAAGTCTGTAAACAAAGAGACTGTTGTCTGGACTCTTAAAAAACCTCCGCTCACAGCAACTTCCACAATTAAAACATCATCAAAAAGAACCGTGTCAGCAATGTCACACAACGTCCTTCTTGTTGACTTGTTGAAGGTGCACCCTTTCGACGCAGTAACCTTTACTTTAGAACACCAGGGCCGGAGGACACACCGCTGCTCCTGTGCAACACGCGCGGCATCAAACGCACAATTGACTACAACAAAAACACTACATTATGAATGAAGTTATAATACAAAGTTCAGACGATAGTTACAGGGAGACACAGCAACTTACAAGAGGGCAATGTTCTTGGGATTGTTTTTTTTTTACTGATAAATATAGGTGGTATGATTTGTGCGTCATATTACCGCAAATCCTGAGAAATACGTCAAGCTTTAGAGAGAAAGAGAGCAAACCTGTCCCATCAATGAAAAACCTGGACGAGGGGGAGGGGAACCGGAAGGATGGAGAAGGACAGAGAGGAGAGTTGTTACCGGATGGGAGGGGGTAGAACAAGTGGACAGAGAGAGAGAGAGAGAGAGAGAGAGAGCGAGGGCGAGAGAACAAGACAAGAGACTCGAGAGGAACAGAGCTGAAAATGTTCCATTTTTCTATTTTGGTGCCGAGCATGGGGACCAGAGCTGCTACTATAGCCATCCAGTTAATGATTAGAGTGGAGCGGCACAAAGATTAATCTCCCCGGCGTGGCGCTACGCCAGAAGCCGTCCCTCTCCTGAAGGTGCACGCCGGCTACCCAAAATGCTTCAGTAATGACACCTGGCAAGGTCACCGTGCAAATTGAGACCTTCCCATGACCTGCGCTGCCCGTAGCGGGGACATGTTTGCTCTCACTGACGCTGTTTAGAGATAAACCTCTGGCAGCCCGGCTCTGGGTTTCATAAATACACATCAGAGTCTCCGGGTGACTCGTCCACACCGTGCACTCGCCCTCCAACACGCAATACAACGCGTACACCTACGTGACTGAATGCTTAGCCGACATGCATACATTTACTCGGATTACATTCCCTATGCTATGAATGCACCTCATCTAGTGTTCTTTTTAAATACGGCAGTTTTTATGCTAAACATGCACAAATAACAATGAAGTAGGAAGAGGACATTTATAAACTTCTGCTGAATGAATAATGTAAATGTAGCTTGCACTACTCAACCATACGCACTGTGTCTATAATTAATTAAAAACAGCATTTACCTCTGGAACTCTGGGTATATGTAGCACGGACGTGGTATTTTGATTAAAAACACATTCAATGTGTGAAAAGCTCATTGTGGGAATGCTGCTATAACAACAATATATACTTAAAAAAAAACATTATATTTTTAACATGTGCAGATGAATGGGGAAAAAATCACCAAAGCATTTCAGCAAAAGAACATTCAAACAGCATTATCTACAGGGAAATGCATAATTCCAGTTGCACCTGCTTTTTAAAACCCGGATGAAAATAATGCACTTAATTTCATTTGTGTGACTGTGGTGTCTTGTTCTTGTCTGACGAGTATTTTTGAATGATGCTGTTAAGCCATAAACACATTGAGATGGATAATCATGTTAACTTAGTGTAAATTGTACATAGTGTTAAGATGGAACTAGGTCAGACATACATGATGAGGATGACAGAGTGGCAAACAGGCTAACACTGAAACCAAAAAAGCAGCTTCCTTTGATAGAATGGGGAAGTTTGTCTTTAATCATTAATCCGACTACGGAGGCTACAAATTAAAACAAACATATAAAGTGTGGTTTGAACACACAACAACCTCGTACACACACATTTAGCAGTAGCTAGCGCGGTGGTAGTAGCTGTCGGTGCAGAGTCAATGTTAGCATGCACACCGGTGAGTGTTGTGTAGCACAGGTGACCCTCCGCAGAGTGTGTTACTTTCACTGGGATGTTGTGATCAGATGGAAGTTTGCAGAGCTTCGCGGAGCCGGGAAGACGCGGTCTAACCAATAAAGACAACGTTCGGATGTGTCCTTCAGACCAATCAAACCTCGGACCAGATTCCACCAATCAAGCTTTTTAAGGGCTAACAACGTTGTGCAACTGCCGCCATTCGGGGCCCGTTGGAAGTGGGCAGTGTGATTGACGAGCGCGCACATCGAGAGCCAACATGGCGGACACAGTGCGCCTGTTTCCTGAGCGCCCGTGATCCCCTTCAGCGGGCCACCAATAAGCGCCTCAGAGAGCGGAGAGGGAAATGGCGCCTGTGTTCATCTTCCAAAACAATCGTCTATTGGTCAAGAACGGCGAATGAAAAAATTAAACTAACTGCCGGAACTTTCACACACCACGAACTGCTCCTCAACAACCACACAACAGACACAAAAGACCTTGGATTCTTACTCACTTTGTGTCACTGGTTCCACGTGAAGTCCGACTCGGCGTATTATTTATTTTATTTAGCTAGCGAGGGGGAACAAGATGGCTGCCATTGGAACCGGAAAGAGTTGAACGTACGAACGTGATGACGTCGCGTGTGCGTTAACCGGGCAGCGGCGCGCGCATTTCGCAGTTATACATTTGTTTTCAAATTAATTAATAAATAAGCGGTAAAATACATACGCTTAATCGTCGGCCAGATTGAGTTTAAAGTTTTGTTTCATAACAAAAAAAACTAATGTGGAAGTTAACGTGGTTCTCTATTCAAACATAAGATAAATGTCTAATTTAAATAGATATAATAAAAAAACATTATTCTTGCTTTTTGTGATAACAGTAATTCAGGGGAATAAGCCGGCTGTAGTAAATACATTTTTTAATATTTACATAAAAGCCTTCTGCATTTCATATGAGTTCTACGTGTAATCTGCACAGTGACAATAAGGTTAAAGAAAATAATTGTCAAAAAGTCAATTGATTAAAGTCTGAAGTCATGTAAAAATAAACTGAATGCAAGAAGGCAATTAAACATCAAATCTGTTTTTTTATTTTTTTTTATTTTTTTAAAACACAAAATGATTCTATTCAAAGTCCAGATATTTTACCAAACATCTATGGGAATGTGAAGGTTATTTCCTTGCCACGAGTTCCAGGAGGGTGGAGGTTATTTTGTCCAGGTTCTTGGAGTAGCGAGGGCCTCGCTGCATCATCCTGGGTTCTTCATCCCTGCGCCGGGAGTCGAAATGCTCCTCATCAGCGGGTCGGTATTCATCAGAGTAGGTGGCGTGTGGAGTATGAGACATTCCGGGGCGCACAAAAGCCTCTGGAATTACAAACATCAGAAAAAGCATAAATGTAAAATAAAGAGTACCATTGTCACATTATAAAAATCACAACATTAACTTAACACCTGTGAACAGTTCACACAGAGCCTTAAAAATGATGACACAACCCTAATGGAAGAAGTACACAATTATAAAGGATGTAAAATACATCATCGCACAATATACACAGTTGAGCCATACAATTATTTTAATAAAAGGAATATTTTGTAAAATAGGGCCAAAAGCAAAATTCATGTAAAAATGGCCCATAAATGTATGGGTCAGTCCATAGGTATGCTGCGTATAGAAAATAATCATGAGGTAAACAGAGGGCAGTGTTGCATATGAGTGAGCTCACCTTCATAGCGGTTTCTGTTCGAGTAGCCAGACTCCCTGCGGAGCGAATGATGATATTCTTGGACCCGTTCCCCAGGAATGAAATCATTCTGCTTCCAGCCTCGTCCTCTGGAATCTTCTGAGAAACTTTGTTCCTTCGATCGTCTCAGGTCCAAATCTTCTCGGACACTCCTCTCATACTGGAGTCGTAGAGACGGCTGTGGCTCTGGATTGAGCCGGCTGTAATGGTTGTTGTTGCTGCTGCTGCTGCTGTTGTTCTTGTTGTTGTGGTGGACCGCACCACCTTGTCCTGGTTGGATAAACTGCAAAAAAAAACAAAAAAAACACACATTTTATTTGATACATTTCAGATTTGCAAGGAGGCAGACAATAGAAAGGACATAATCATTACAAAAAATAGACCTGGTCACATACCGAGGCTTTCTCAGATTTCTTGGACTTGAATTCTTTTAGTAGGTTGCAAAGTTTGTTCTTCAGGAAGTCAGCTTCTTCTGCATTTTCAATCTCGACGCCTTTCTGCAAGAGGGAAAGTGAAAATGGGGAAAAAGCAACGGTAAGATCCCCATTTTTCCAGTGTGCTCCAAACATTTACAAATATATTTACAAATGAATGTGCATAACTGAAACTAAAGACAACATTGAGATATGATATATAAAAGTGATAGAAAAAACAACAACAATCGAGATGTGAATAATGCGCTTCATCATTTTACCAGCATGTCAAAAACACCCCTGGACCCTAAGCCTTCTTCACGGTAGCTTTCAGTAGGATATGGGTTCTAAAAACAAATAGGGTAGACATCCGTTAAACAAAATAAATCTGTGTTTTTTTAATAACTAATAGTAAAAGTTAACTACCTGTGGTTCGGCATATTGGCCATAGTGCTGTGGGATTTCGGGGAAGTGTGGCACACTCGCGGCTCTGGGATGTGCGGCAAACTTTGGATTTGGAGGTCCAAACTCACCACTGAATCTTCAAAGAAGAATTTATCCAGAAAAAAAGTCAATGTACGAAGTTGATGATGTCAAAGATTCACATTTCTAAAACGCTAACATGACAACTCACATCTCCGTTGTTTGTTGCACTTCCTCTGCCGTGGCATCAGAGAAGCGACTTTTTCTTTTTCTTTTCCCGTGTCCCTCATCGTTGCCCGTGAGGAAGCGTCTGAAGGGCTCGGGGATGTCAGATATGGACGTGGTGCGGTCCGCGCGGGCCCTGTTGGGCCCGGGGTGCGACGGCACCACCTCTGCGTCCGGTTCTCGCCATTTGTGCTGATAATCTTTGATGATGTTTAACAGATGATGATGCGCCTGGTCATGGTCCCCAGCTGAGGCGAAGCTCCTCCTCTTGGGCTCCATCGGATCAGATTCCTGCCTGTCGTCATCATGGCGACCAGGTTCCCGGTCCAGGGACCACTGGCGTTTGTCTTCTGGATACATAGGTGGTGGCGGTGGCGGCGGCGGTTGATACTCGGGACGAGCTTGTCTCCGCCGAACTTCCTCCGAGTAGAACTCCTTCAAAACATCTCTCTCCTGGTAGGGCCTTCTGTGAGGAGCAGCCTCCACATGCTGAGGTGGGCCCTGGGCCATCGGCACCTCCTGCCTGGGGTCATACCTGGGAGCACCACGTGGCTGATGTGTGGCTCTCCCTTCATCGACATATTCCTCTTGATACTCCATATTATTACTACCAGGCTCCATGTTATATTCCGGTCTGTACATGTTGTCTTCTCTGTAATCTTCTCCCATGTGCTCACGGCCGAAACCTTCCTGCCGTTGTTGGAACATCTGCCTGTCTCTGTTCATGTAAGATTGGTCCGGTTGGAACGGGAGTGGGTTTTGCTGCGAGTACTCATCCTGCTCGTAGCTCTGATGTTCTGGGAAGTGTGGTGGTGGGTTGAAACTCTGAGCCAGACTTTGGTCCCGGTTTTGCTTCTGCCTCGGCGGAACTGTGGGTAGCAGGTGTAGATATAAAGTTGAAATATGGGAAGAGATGAATACAGACAGATTTTGAATATTAATTATGATATCATTATTATATATGTAATACTTGTATTATTATTATTAATTTGTAGCTTTTTTTCAGACGCACAAAAACCCACAGGTGAAATTAGGTAGTCATTGATATGTTAGCATTAAACATATGTCATCATGATAGATTCAAAACTCCTCAAGCATTCAAAATAAAGCTCTGCATGGACTGTGAATGAATAAAATTTGTGTGGACTGGATATGAATGTACCTCCTGGAACGTTTAACGTGCCGTCAGTCCCCCCTTTTGCCACTCGCTAAAAGAGAAAAAATAAAAATAAACAAAAGAAAGCACGTTATTTATTTTAAATGAATTGCTGAATGATTTTCAGGGGACATTTAATAATAATCAGCATGTCAGGCTTAACTAAATGTGTTTATCCCACCAGTGGATTTCCTCGTCCATCCTGCCTCTCTATTATCTCTGCTCTGGTTCTTATGTTATTTCCTCCCTGGCTGTGTGTGGATTGTTTATCCCAGGTCACCAAGTCTGGCCGTTTCACCACCTACATAAACACAGAGGTACTAGATTGGCCCTCTTCTTTTACCCCCTAAACTAAAAAGCAAACACACCACTAACCCACTGGAAATATAAACAATGATTTACCACATATTTCTGCCTGTGTTTGCGTCCAATCACATGGTGAACCATTTCCTGTAGGTTGGCATTCAGATTACAGAGTGTACACAAGTATCTGAGGCCGGCCTGTGGATCTTGTGAAGGGACTTCTTCCAAATGGTTCAGACCTAAATAAAAAAGCAGAAAACAAGTTAAATGTGGATCAAATAAAATGTATAAAAAAAGGAAAAAAATAATAATTTGAAAGTTATTCACCGACGATGGGCTCATCAAGCTTCAAGTAATCCAGATATTGTAAAATGTTCTTAAATTCTGGTACGGCGTTTTTTCGGACCCCAAGCCCTGAGAAACCAAAATACAGACATTTAGGAAAATACATCTAAACACAAGTGTAGAAATGATTTAGAATGTTGTTTAGCTAACCAACATCATTTTCCGATGGGATTTAAGTATTGTACACCAGTGCAATGTTCCCTCATATTTTTTTATATGCATTTTATTTATTTTATTGAGATATTGTGTTGGCGTGAATGAGACGCACAACGTCATAACAACCACCGACAACACGATGCTTCCTGTGCCGCCAGTCGCCTGCACAGACGCATCATCGAACCGGCAAAGTGGAAGAAGCCGAGCGCCTGATGACGTGGCGTCTCACACTGGATACGGCTCCATCACAGTTTCACTGCTGGTGAAATCAGGAGCATGTTGGCGCGAATTTAGGTCATTTTGATTCATTTATGGCAGCACCCAAAAAAAACAAAGAGGACCCTCGAACCATCCGATGTAGAGGATCCTCACTCTTCCATGCATTATTCAGGGGCCTCACAGGGAACACAGTGGACAAAGCTGGTGTCCACAATTTTTGGGGATGTGCAAATCAGGCCGATAGCCTGATTTGATGACCACACCAGTTGGATTTAGTTTATTTATTACCCAGTTCAACTGGGCCACTCCCGTCTCTCAATCCATTTATCACGACACCTGCGGTCATCTGGTCCTCAGATGCGCGATAGATTTATGCAGCTGTTGAGCCATTATGGAACCTGGCAAACTCTTCTCGTGGAAAACCGTACACTATGTCAGGTATTTGGTCTCAGTTCAAGGGGCTGATGATGAAGGTCGGATGAAGGTCAGCGTTCCCGATTTACTTCCCAAAGCTGCAAAAGTCCCCTTTGATGGAACGCAAGGGGCAACGATGAATTGTGTATGCCCTATACACATTTCAGCAAAGCACAGACCTTTGAGTTTGGAGTTCATAACCAGGCTTTGATTATTTCGAAAGCTGACCTCCTATAAGAGCAGCCTCCTTCATGTGACAACAGAGGGCAAAATATACTCAAGGCTGGACCAGGAAAAATAAAATAACAAAGCTAAAGACGATGTCTACTTACCCGCAGTGACAAAGGCATCCTCTTTCTGCCAGAAATGGAAGGAGAGCAATAAAAATCAGTCAATCAGTGCTGGGTGAACAGGACTCTGGTTTAACAAACATTTTTTTTTTGCAGGTAATTGTTGACCAAAACCACAGCTCAGTGGAGGTGCAGGAAAGCGTTTTTTTATCCTCACCTGCTTTTAATATTATTATTTTTTCATTTTAACTGGTTTATTGGGAAATAAAGGTGGTTAAGGATACGGGGAGCATATCCTACACCAGGTAACTTCATATTTTGGGTAGATTGTACAAACATAATTTAAGTTATTTTAAGATATCATGGGTCTTACTCTTGCAGGACTTAGAAGCCTTGCATCTTCAATCGGATTTTTATGATTGGACTCAATTTTACGAAGAGAATAAAGCGCAACTGCAGTGAATGTGGAAAATGGACTTTGCCGACATGCAGCAGACCACACAGGAGCACTGTGGCGAAACGCATCCTGACGCATCATGGTCAGTGTGGAAAATGACTTCACATCTGTAAGGCTTGCCTTTTCATGTTCATTTATTATTATTATGATGATTATTATTTTGCCATGTCTGACATTCCAGTGGAGCAGAATTGGGAAAACAGGGAGTGGAGAAAGGGTTGCCAAACCTGACCAGCAAAAAACAATAAAAAATAGAAACTTCAAAGTCTGGTGATTGGCTTTCTTAAAACTTAACATCCGTGACAGGTAAGAACATGTTTTTCAGTTAAATCGGAATCTTACGAGAGCATGGGCCGACAAATGCCGAAGGAGATTTGGAAAGCAAGTTTTTTTCCAAATGAAGCAGACAAAAGAAAACTGCCATCATATGCAAGTGAGTGAGAGACAGTGGCTCAAGGATATGAGACAAACCATGAAAGAGAAGATTGATGCACATTGTGTTGTTGGTCATCACAACTGTCCACATACAATGTCAGACAAGATTAAGGAAAAGTAGATCATGTATTGGTTGAAGCACGTGTTGATACGTGAACATCTCAGGGACCATATACAAAAATATGATCAAGACGTGGTCTTCATGACGGTCAAAGATAAAAATTGGAAAAAAAAACTAAGTCACTGTAGAAGGAAAAAAAAACGTGCAAATCTTCATCTGACTCGGGAAGAAAAGTATTTTCCTGCTGTGGTCACTGTGGGACTTTGTGTACCATCCGTTTATTTGACTTTGACACATCAAGAATGGCAGTTCATGGTGGTTGTTGACCCTCAAAAGGAGAAGTTGTGCAGATAACAGACGGATGGACAAGAAGATGTATAGTGTGTGTGTATGTGTGTGTGTGTGTATTTGTGTGGCTGGCACAGTACAGTAGAAATAAGCCAACAGCTTGGACAAAATAGTGAAATATCACTCTTGGACATTGCCTCATTCACTTTGATGAGGTTTGGCTTGGAAAAAACAACAACAACTTGTGATTAAAAGAAAAAGAAAAATCTGCAGGTCACATTTTAACCAGTCACAGTAAACTTCAGGTTAAATATTGAGTGTTTTTGGTTGCGTAACTGTGTGTCATCAGGACCTTCATATTGCATTAATGTCTGCACTGTAGAGTTGTGTACCTTTATATGTCCTGGCGTGGTCAGGTGTATCTTGTACAGGGTTTCTCCTCTGATGTATTTATCACAGACCTGGTATTAAAAGCCACAAAAAACATTCAAAAAATAAACACTTTTATAGCTTCATACAATAAAACTATGTATACAGTCAGTTTAATTTAATGTCACAGATAAACTGAGACAGTCCTCAGCCCTTACTTACATCTATACATGAAATAGAACACAAAACTAAAATTAAAAAAAAAAAATATATATATAGTTTTAACCTTTAGATAAAAACTAACTGTAATCTTTATGAAAGCTGTAGTAACGCACATGCAGCTGTCACAGCACCTTTGGGTGTAACTAGTTACTTTAATGACATACAGCTGTGTTTGATCACTCCTTAAAACCACGTAGTGGTGTTCTTTTAATGTTCTTCTTCTACACACGTTGTGGTGTGTATTCAATGTGCATTAAACTTACCGTGCATTCGATAAAATTAGCCTCAACGTCGTACGGTGTTTCCAGGTGGTCCATTGTTGAGTGTAAACGTCCCCGAATCAGGAGCCGCAAGTAACTCAGAAAACGTTTGAGTAAAAGAGCTTATATTAGCTGGATTGGGCAAGCTAGTTATTCAAATAAATAGCAACATTTACTGTGGCAAAGTCTGTTAAGTTTAGCTAGCAGCTAGCGGGAAGCTAACTAGCGAATGGCATCTTCTTCTTCTTCGTCTTTTTTTAAATGGCGAGTTGAAAACAGGCGGATGTCTATTCCCACCTAGTGTTGTGTCACTGAATCGCCACAATGCTGTGTACAAAAATGTAAATATTATTAACAAACTATTGAAATAATTGTATTTATAAAATTCCCATTTATTTTTATAACTGCTAAATAACATATTTTTTCTATATTTTTGAGCATATAAAACACATGCTCCTCTGTTCTATTTAACTATTCTACTCACGATTTGTTAATGTGTGTGTGGTTTTACAATTTAACATTCTGTTTGCAAAAACACTCAGCTAAAAAAATGTAGTGCAGATGATCACAATAAAAAAAAAACATGTGAAGTTCACTAGTCACTCCAATGACAACAATAAATAAATATCACAATATTAAAAAAATAACTAATAATAAGTCTATTCACTGTATGTCTTTCGTTGAGTGTCATAAATCCAGACAGGACTGCGGAGATTTAAACATTTTCTGTTTATTGGCTCCTCAGAATAATTTGCATCAAAGCAAAAAAAAAACAACGGCTGCTTTTATCTGTTGCTTTGGAAACTGGGGCACTTGTCCAGCTGTGAAAGGCTCCAGCACACTCCAGGATAAAATAACGCAGCCGGATGTTACAATAAACAATACGACAGACTGACTGTTTTTGTTTTAGTGTAGTAATGGCGACAAAATGTGATGATACGGAGGTAAATCAGTACTTTGTCATGACCATGTGCAAGCCATGTTTTCACATGGAAACAAATCGTGAGCACTTATTGGTATAACTCCATCATATTTACATGCAATTTTGAATATGTACACTCACCAATGATTTACACAGCCCTCTCACAAAGAGGCTTTATGTAATCTATAATTACATATGTTGGATTTTAGGAACACGGCTGACTTCCCAGCTGCAGAATATGCAACCTTTCCTAACAATTTAACAACTACACTGATCTCTTTGAGGGGATCATATCACAATGCATCAAAAAAGGATCCCAATTGGATCACGCACATAGAACCAAGGACTACACAGAAAGAGTTAAAGAAAGTTCAAAAAATACTGAAATTGATTATGACAGGAGACTAAAGGGATATACTCTGGTGCAGGATCTCATCACTATACTATATAATACAAAAATATCACACCAGCATCATCCATACCACTATAAAGCTGTAAAAGTGAGATGGGCCGGGGCCAAAGCATTGGAGGGCATGTGTCTCAGGATCATAAATCTTTGTGGACAGTGTACTTACAGCATACAGCACAAACAGAAAAAAAAATCTGTTAAATGCCAGATGGATAAATAATCTGTTCAGCATACAAGGGGGAAACACACACACAGACACATTCCAAAATCTAAAACCGGGCCGCGGCACTGTCGCTGATCAAAGATCTGAGAGAGTGTGTTTCAGTAGTACGAGGGGTCACACGTAAGGTCAGAGGTCATTTTGAAGAGTTGTTGTTGCTGTTGTTGTGTCCAGCAGGAAGATTGTTCAGACGCGCCCGCAGCTCCTTTCGTACCTGGGTTACCCTCGCCAGTTTGCGTTTGTATTCCTGAAAAAGTCCAGAGAAAAAAAAAAGAGGTCCATCAGTGGATTCCGGTGCCACCGCACTTTTGGATCGGTCTCAACATCATTATACTTAACGCACACGATTGTGGCAAGTAGAGCGTAAAACATAACATTCATGACATCATCATCATGACACGATAAGAAAACCCGCCACAAGCATATGAATTTAAAATAACATCTGTAAACAATGCGACAACTTCGTTTTGCTCGTCAGCGTCCTTTGTTGGGGAAAGTATTTGTTTAAAAAAAAAGTTGCCCTCAGACTTGAGATTTTTTGTGAACGTGATTTAAGTGTGTACACTGCACTGTAGTTTCCAAACATTATAATAAACGAAATAGACTCAAGGGGTACAAGGGATAAACGGCAGAAGAGCAATGATATATAAAAGGGGCGAAGGGTGAATGAACTTAAACGGGAAGCAACTGGGAAGCAACTGGGGACCACTAAATGATTTCATATAAAACTCATGTGTATCCAGTAACTTCCAAAATAGTGACACAAAGAGTCACACAAATGTTGTATCTGTTATTCTGTAAGAGTGCGATATGTACAAGTGTGTTTCTATGTGCATTTGTCTCTGTACCAACTTATTGTTTTTTTTTTTTTTTTTACATTTTGATTTTGACCTGTAATAAAACCAGGTTCCCCATATTTTACCACATGGAGCTCAATTCAGACCTCCTTTACTGTGAATACACACTTAAAACTAAAATGATGGCCACACCACCCGGAGCTGGGAAGGGTCGTAAAATAAAAGCACCCACAAAATTGTTTAAATGTTTTTATTGTCATTTTTTTTTCTTTTATTACAAGACTTGGCTGAGGGAAGACACAAATATGAGGCGTTATCTTCTTGGTATCCTGTGAATAAAGGCCTGAAAGTCACCGCAAAAAATGCACGACTCAAGAGAAAAAAGGAAAATCTGTGGTTAGCTTTTCAAAAATTCATCACACACTATTTTGACCATTTTGTTAATTGTCAGGAAATGCAAGTGTACGGAGGTAAATGGAAAAGTGGCTCAAAGACCAAACGTTTCCCCAGTGATAAGATAACGCTCGTTGTGTCTAATTAATGATATCATTAACACAAAGGTGAGCTCAAGAAGACACACACAGATAAACGGATTGAAAGGAAGAAAAAAGTTTTTTTTACGCACTTCAAGTTTCTGCTCGTTCTGGGCCAGGCCGTCCCTCTGGCTCTGCAGGAAGACGGTCAGCGTGCGCGTCAGCTGCCTCCTGTCGTCAATCTCGGCTGCCAGGCGACCGCTGTAGTCGGCGAGCAGCATGCAGGCGTCCTCCACCAGCCGAGAGAGCCGCTCGCCCGACTCTTTATCTAGCAGAGAGAGAGCGAGCGAGGGAGGGAGGGAGAGAGAGAGAGCACGGCCCTTAAATATCAGCGAGGTCCATGAGTTCTCCTATGCAGATACAAGGTAAACAGCTGCTGCAACATCACCAGAAAAAAAAAGCCATTTATTCTGTGATGGATGGAGCCTTTTGCGTGTGTAGGTATAAAAGGAGCTTCACCTTGTTAGAGTTTCATAAGGTGAAGGCGAGGGGCTCTATATGATGTCATCTAATGTGCAGTAGAACATATTTTCAGAGGTAGGAAAAAATGGGATTATCCAACATTTGGATAAAAAAATAGAAAAAAAAGAAGATTATTATGTGTGTATAGGTTGTATATATATTTATTGAAATAAATTTGAAGGTGCCAAAAAGAAGAAACTGCCTGTTATGCCTGACACTACAGATCGATGGATCAATCCATCGATACGGTGTTCCCGCTGAGGTCCTCCTACCTGTGATCCTCTGCAGCAGTGACGTGTCCTGCACCTCGGCGGGGAGGGAGGAGATCCGCTGGCGCAACACCGAGTCGCCGGAGGCTGCGTTCTCCAGCTCCTGCAGAGCTCGGATTAACTCTGACGTCTGAGGTGAGGAGGAGAGAGGGGGGGCAGGGGGGGACAAATTATAATGAGAATAATTATCATGATGTGGTCTCATGCATCACACGGGGTGTTTATCGGGAGCGGCACCTGTGGAGGCTCAGCCGGGGAGCTCTGCGAAGCAAAGTCATCGTCGGGTCGGATCTCCTCGTAGGACCTCTTCTTGGCCTTCTTCTCTCCATCTGAGGTGCACAGACGAGAGCAGAGGGTAAAAGAGGCATAACAACCATCAGTCAGTGCGTTGCCATAGGGACGCATATTTTATATTCAAAATGCATACATACAAGACAAATGTGGTGAGCCGTCATTTTTTTTTGTGTGTCGTGGATTGTTGCATGAACTTACAGAGGACTTGTGAGAGCTGGTCCAGCAGGTTGTTCTCGTACACGGCTCTCTCCTGCCAGATGGACAGAACCCGACCCAGCTGCTTCTTACAGCCCTCCTCCCCCTCTCTGGACACAGAGCAAACACGCGTGTTAAACACACACCAAAAAAAAATTCACGGTACGTGTGTGGTGACCTGTCAATATACATGGAAAGGTTTGGAGAGTTTATAGAATAAAATAAAAAAATCAAATCCAAAATATAATGAATTATCATGGATTTTTTGAACGTGACTCAACAGCACAACGCCATGGGATGAAATCTGACCTTGAAACATGTTTGAATGCGTCAACGATGACCGGCGCAAAGTCCTGCGTGAACTCGGGTCCTTTCTTCTTGCTGTTCTGAATGACGTCATTGGCCAAGTAGAGGAAGGTCAACTTGCGCGATACCTGGGCTGCAGGTGTTCAAATGCACGCATGCACACACACACACGCATATTAAAGTGGAGCAACTACGCAGTTATGGTTATGCAAATGAGCCACACAACTGCTTTCAATGCCAAAAAATGTTCATTTGAGATTATAAGATAATAATTGTAAAAACAAAATACAAAAGGCCTAATTGATGCTATTTTAAATCTCAACGCAATCCAGCAGAAATAACAACCACAGACTCAAACTGTTTTCCACTACAGATGAGCCTTGGGGGCCAGAACATTGGAGAATGTGTCGTCACAAGAATGTTTAAATTTCCGCTCTCTCATTACACAACTACTTATTTCTTTTTCCCCCCCCATTGTGTGTTTATCCACCGACGCCTACATGACAAAGTACAACACCATTGTCTCCGCTGAGCGAAGCATACAGCCCCCGAGAGAACCGTGACGTCTATATTCCATGTACTATTAATGTCCTTCCAACTCCTCAGACTGGGATCTGGAAATACAACATCCACTGGAGATTAAGGTGGTGTAGTCGTGCCCCCTGAGGACAAGTGTGCTGACGACAACAGCAACACAACAGGAGTTCTTTTCAATGACACAAACTCAAAGGTTTGCCACAGCTCAATTAAGACACCATTGCTGTAAAAAAGAAAACATAATAAAAACAGACATGTGATTGCATTAGAAAAAAAACTATTTTCACAAATAGTAACATCTCTTATAGTTATACATCATGTTTTACAGATGCTAAATGTCCTGCAGTGTGACACTGCTGAGCTGGGTGATTATTCATCTCCGTCTAAATAAACACGTGAATGCAGCTTTTCCTACGTGAGGCGTTCAGGCTCCAGGACTGTGACACACTTTGTCAAGAGTGTTGCATCGTAGCCACACAACGGAGATACAATCCTCTTTTACAAAAACAAACGTCAGCATGTAAACGTTTAGAAAAACCACCATGTCAGTTTATCTTGATTAGTTTCCAACAAGCCCAAACCCATCAAACAAACGTTAGATAGCGAGTCTGGCCAAATGCTAACACCAGCTTAATTACAGCCATTTCCGGCGGTTTAGCTATACAGTTAGCAAACATTAGCAATAACGTTGCCAATTATGTTGCGTTGTTAAGAAACGAAAGCTTTATCCAAGACAAATAACAAAATCGACATCTCAGCCCAAAGTTAGCTCAAAGTTAGCCGCCCCCTGTAACCAGATGCTACGTGTGTTAGCAGTGTTTACAGCTAATGGCTAGCTGAGCTAAGCTAGCTGGCGTGGTGCTTACCTTTCCTGAGCTCGCTGGCCCACACGGACACGATGGTCCTGGAGTGTTTCCTGTGGTGGATGAGCCACAGAGACAGAGTCTGCACGCTCTGCTGGGAGTTGCTCAGCTCGGACAGTTTCTTCTCCAGAGCCGCCTCGGAGAACGCGGACATGTCGGCGACCTTCCTCCCGGAGATGCGTCTGCGATCTACGGCGGATCACCCGAGCTCCGCGGGGCTGCACACATCCAGAGCCGCGCGGTGCCTCCGTGTGTTATGGCGACACACACGCTGGGGTTGTGTTAACAGACACGCACACATACACTGTGTTTGTGTTGCAGACACACACCGGTGTGTCTGTGTGTTGACCGGGGACAGGGTCTCTGCTCCGGGGGAGCCGCTGCACAACCTTCAGCTCTGGACGTGGTGCGTTCACGTCATCGAGCATTAATCGAACACGAAAGCCATCAATGTATTTTTCTCACAGGGCAATCTTTACAAAAGTGCTCAGAACGACCCTCTGGTGGTCAAAAGCTGAAACTACAGTCACTAGTAAAAGTAGCGTCAGTGCAAATTGGAAAGTCTACCAGTACTTCCGCTGAGAAGCTTCAAAATACAAGGTCACCCGAAATAACTAGATACAAAAACGAGCACACACATGTATAAGGCAACGATTTAGACGGTCGTGGTGCCATCATACAATGTACAACCAGTCGTGGTTTGAAGAATTGAATGTGGGAGAGCAGCAGATACATTGGTGAAGTTAGCATTAATGACACGTTTGTGTTTCCGCTCAAGTTTACCGGAAGCGATGACGTACTTCCCAGCGTAAGTCCTGATATTTTTATTTAGAATATGCAATTTGAATATGACATCGGTATAAAGTGAATGTTTCATCAAGGAGGAGAATTACCACACTCAAGTGTATTTATAAAATGTTGCTGGGAAGTACGTCACCACTTCCGGTAAATACTGAGCGGAAACATAAATGTGTCAATTGGGAGCATTGATGCTAACATCACCAATGTATCTGCTGCTCTCCCACACTAAATTTGTCAAACCACGGCTGGTTGAATGTTGTATGATAACGCCGATAGCGAATATAACGTCTAAATCGTTGTTTCGTATGTTTTTACAGTCGTTTTTGCATCTAGTTATTTAGTGGACCTTATATTTTGAAACATTCTAGCGGAAGTGCTGGTGGGCTTTTACACTTGCACGAACGCTACTTTTACTAGTGCCTGAAGTTCCTGTCTTTGACCACCAGAGGGTCGTTCTGAGCACTTTTGTAAAGAACGCCCTGTGGGTTTAAACTCAGTAGGTGAATATCAGACACTGTCTCCCGGTTCTCATCTGAGTAACTTAATAAAAAAAAGTATTAATCAGATTACATTATTAATTACAAAAAAAAAATCGCAATTCTCCCCTTGTGGGACAATAAAGGAATATCTTATCTTAAAAACAAATTAATTGAATACTGCAGGTTTACAGATATAAAAAATGTTTTTTATTCATGTATTCTGAACCACATCGTAAGGCATTTGCATAGTTACACACAGTTACATACAATCTTTTGAAGCCTTACATTGTTCAAAGATGATGCATTTTTTTTAAATATTGTTTATGGCAACCTGAAATTGTAAGTAGACTTTGGTAAACCTTGAACTGAAAAAAAAAAGGTTATGCTTATGTAACATACTTTTTCTTTCCAAGAGTAAGTGTGTCTTTACCATCTCTTACATTCTGCCTGCATATCAGAAATAATAATACAAAAAATAACATGATGTCAGAGAAAATTACAATAAAATGAAGTATTTTTTGAAAATAAAAAAAAAACAAGATGAGTTACTGTATATCATTCCCATGTTGGATAAAAAACAGGTATACATTTCAACAAAACATAAAAAAAAAAAAAACTTAGTAGGAACCTTTGGGTAGAAACAATGCTCTCCATGATGTGCAGCAACGTACGAAGAATTGAACCTGTGACGCAAAAAAACACAAACGTCCAGATATTAAACCTGGCAACCCAGTCCCTCTGGATTTAAAAATCGAAGTTGTGACCATAACACAGAGCCTGTGCAGGTGGGAGGAAGGTGTTGGACGGGGACACGTCCCAACAATCACCAGCACCACCGTCTGTATTGGGACAGTACCAGTACAGGTCCTGTTTGGTCCAGGGTCCATCGCAGTAGTGGTGGTTCCACGTCCCCTGCTGGCCCACGTGCACCGTCTGATGGGCCCTAGGTTGCATCATGCAACTCTGTGGTTGCCACTCTGTGGTGGTGAAGTGCGTGTGTGTGGGCCCAGGTGGTCTCTGTGGATACGGGGGAGCGTGTTCTGTGTTGGGTCTGGGAGCTTCTGGATGAGGAGCCACTCCCCCAGAGCAGGTCTGATGACACGGATGCGGTCGCTCATGGCGTCTCTCATTTCTCGACACTCTCGGGTCGGCGCCCACCCAGCTGTGGGAAATTCCATGGCTCCACGGCTCATTAAAATCCGCCTCCCGTCTGTAGGAGGCGTCGGGATACGTACGATGCCGATGTGACGGCGCCTGGGACACTCCTTCATTTTGCTTCCGCCCGCCTTCAGAATTCAAGTCCTGGCACAAATTCACTTGTTGATTGTGATTTATTTCAACATCAACGTTCTGCTCTTTTTTTCCCCTTCCGTCATCGTCCTGGTTGGACTTCAACACAGTGACCGGGTCACCCCTCCAGTTTCCCACGTATCCATCCACCTCCTCCGCTTCACCGAGTGGCAGCGCACGGTGACTTGAGGTCTCGCCGCGTCGATGATCGTTGGTGATCGTGAATGGTCCGACGTCACAGCCCGGCGGGCTGTCCTCTGACGGGGGGGCGGGGTCTAAGCTGGGCCAATGGGACCCAGCGGCCGCGTGCGCGCTGAGCGACGTCCTCTTCAGCAGCACGGCACCTTGGCTGAGGGGCAGGCTAACCTGGAACTCCGTCTTTCCCATCCTCGTCTTTCTTCTCCTAGTTTTGGCCCAAGTCTGTTGCGCGGCTTTAACCGCTTCAAAAAAAGAATAAAAATCATGTAAATTGGACACACAGAAGAACAGGAAATGACAAAAATGAGATTTGATTATTTCCAAGAGAATACGTTTGAACAACTCGAGCATCACACACCTTTCACAGTCGTTTTGTTTTTTGGCGGCATTGCCGGTGTCCCTCCATTGCACAGCATATTTATACCTGGAAGTGAAGATAAGGTATCCAAAAAAATAAAATAAAATCCAAATTGTAAAGATTTGCATTGAAATGCACAAAGAGGCTGAAGGAGCGAGGTCATTTCAAAAAAAGATGGAACAAGATTTTGAAGTGATAAAAACATTTAATAAGAAGAAGCGAGATTTGAAAATACACTTTATACTTAAATGATCACTCCTTCCTCTCACGCCACTCCTCAAGAGCAGAGCGTCAGAGAAGGAGGTCGATAGGTTATTTGGCCATTAAAAAAAACAAAACACTAATCTGTACTTACACCAGTGGTAACTTTTGCCAGTCAGTTGGACACAGAGGGATTCTGGCACGTTTATCACCTGAGGAACAGAAGAGTATTTCTTTTTTTTAAATGATGTACAGACAAAATTAATTTTACACTGAGGATGATAATAATAATGGAATCAGGATGAAGGGCCATACCTCCAGCTCTACTCGGCCCTCCTCCTGCTCCACTCTCCAGGCCACGGACTGGAGATCCGTCATCAACACCTCCTCCTGCTCAGGATAACTTTCCATCTACACACAGTTTTTCCGCTTTAATCTCAGAGCATTTTCCTCCCCCCCCCCCCCCCCGCCCCCATTAGTGACGCATTAACACGCACTGACCAAGTAGTTGAGGAGATGGGAGGAGCTTGTCAGGTGATCAATGACGTCCTGCTTTCTGGAGCGGACGCGGCAGCAGTGGCATAAGAAAACATAGGTGCGGCCATTGTCGCTCCTACACTCCACCACGCGGTGAAGACCTGTTACAAGGAAATGCAATTTGCTACTTAAATCATCATTCCACATTTTATTGCGAGGCTGGATACGACTGAAGCTCACCTGGCTCTGTCTAGACGGTATCTTTGAATACATTAATGGTAGGCGTGTGTCGAATATACATATTTGACTTACATGTACTGCATAGAACATGCACACATACATGCATATGTGTTACGTGAATCCATCAATCCTGTTTCGAGGCATTCTCTGTAACTTTATCACTGTTGCGGCTCACCAATGAGAGGTTTGCTTCCCGTGTATCCGTCAACAAAGCTGCTGTTGGGCGAGTGTGACCAGCCGTCGGTCCTGATGCGAGGAACCACAGGTGACTGGATGAAAGGGGGAGCCTCGTGGTGATTCTGCGCCGTGGCCTGATGGGAGATCAGGTGATCCTCCGTGACCGGTATGATCCCCTGCGGTTGGACGAGACGATGCTCTGGCAGAGCGGGACCAGACTCTGGGTGGCTCTGAGGTCCAAACTGACCCTGACAGTCCCGTATGTGATTTGTCAGAGTTACAACTGTAGTGTGTGTGTGTGTGTGTGAGAGAGAGAGGGAGAGAGAGATCCGTAGATAAATAAATCTGGAAATGATGCCAAAATGAAAAAAGACAAAAAACACCAGACACTGGAATTTTAAAATCAGAACTCATCACTCACCATCCTCCTCGCTGCATGTTTCCATCTTCTGGTACATGGCGTCCAAAACCTTCAATGACTTCAAATTAAAGGTGCAAAAGCTTGAGATGACATATACCTAAAACAATGTGTGTTTTTTTGTGAATGAAAAAAGAAAGACATCAATAAAATGAATACTTGGACATGTCCGGCTCCCTCTTGGCCCTCGATGGTCCTGGCGATCTCCATCAGGGGCCAGGCCAGATTGGACAGGTCCGGTTGCTCCTCCCACTCGCACATTAGGTCAGGGCGCCTGGCTCTCTGTAAAAAAAAAAAAAAAAGAAAAAAAAGAAAAAGCCCACACCAACTCATAATAAATCCCAGCACCAACCACACACAAAACTACCCACGTGACCTGCGCGGGTCCTCACTTACGATGTAGTTGTATCTGTGGAGACTTCCCATGATGTGGATCCGCATGTCAGCTTTGTTCAGTCGACACACACACACCGCACACACGTACAGTGCTTCTCTGCCGCGCAGCCCCTCCCTCACGCATTCCACGATGCTGCCCAGGCCTTAGTGTGCAGGAAAACGACAACTTTGTTTTTATGACACACACACACACAGAACGTGCAGGCTATATGCAAAAATAAAAAAATAAAAAAATATATATATATTTCATATATATATATGAAATGGCAGCTTCATACCAATGATGGGCTGGAGTCTTTTCTTGTTGTTCAGATAAACCTGGAGAGAATCAAACAACTCGCTTCTGCAAGAAGAACCGGCTGCAAACAAGAACATAAATAAACACAAACACATGATGCAATGTTCCAAACGTGTAGAACGACAACACGCAAGCAGTCATTTCAGGTTTCATCCTCTTGTCTATTGTTGGAAGATTTTTTGTTTGTGTGTTTTTTCCATTTATTTACCCGTGTGCATCGTTTCGTCAGAATATCCTGGACACCACAAGCCGTCCCATACTCCAGCCGGCTGCATGCTGCAGTTTTCACAATCCCCACCTGTTTAAAAAAAGAAGAAAAAAAACGTCAAGGGTCACATTGAGTAATTTAATTTTTCAAAATGGTATTTGAGGAAGAACATTTTTTTATTTTCAACCAAAATAGCACATTAATAACTAATTAATAACTACTTAAATAACACAACTCACACTAACAAATGACACATTACACAGTGACCACCAGATGGCGCAACACTTTCACACACACGCACACACAGGAAACAAATATTTGACGGTTATAAAGTTGGATTTTTGTCCTTTTAACGGGTTGTTTTTCTGTGTATTCTGGATGTCTGTGTGTGTGGTGTGTGTGTTTGTGACTTTATTATTTTTTTCCCTTAAAAACAACAACAACAATCTGAACAGTCGATACTGTGTGTGTGCGCGCGCGCGTGTGTGTTTGATATCCAACCATATTTGATCGGTGAAGATTTAAAAGACACGTCGTTAGTTAAAATGGTGGACTCACCGGTTAACCACAAAACCTGTGCGTGTCCTTCTGCGTGTGTTTGTGTCCTCTGTTGTGATGATTAATCCAGTTTCACGTGTTGACTTTATTCCCACAGCGCGCACTGCTCTTCTTCCTGTTGGCACACCGGTGAAGAGTCAGCCACGCATGCGCAGTAAAACTCCTGTCAGCGTCCCACGAATAAAACCAAAGGGGGTCAGTGAACTCTGTCTCTGGTCTGGTTTAAGTTTATGGTTAGGACTACAATATTTTTTTTTTTACCTTACAATTGTGTGCAACGCTTCCACCAGAAGTATTTGTGTGCCTCTCAACAGGTTTTTTGCATGTTTCATTTAAAATGCAAATGTGTCTGTTCTCTTGTTCGCACTTTATGAACATAGAGTTGTTGGACTGTGATCATTAAGTTATCATCAGAAAGGAAAGATAAATAAACAGATTTGAATATTGTCCCCACATTGCTTATTAAAGCATCTCAACAGAAAACCATTGTGTCTTGTGTGCGATTGTCCACATACCACAGAGGTGGGGGAGAGGCCGTTATCATACTCTGCTCCTTCCTCTACTCCCAGCATTCCTGTTTATATGACTCTCCCACACTAAGTTAGTAAAGATGAACCACCCGGAAAATATCCCCCAACCCCCCCCACAATGTGCATTCACACACAATCACAGAATCTCACTCATCGTAGGTAGAGTGAATAAAGTGAATACACATCATTTACATACTGATGGGTCTTCACAAAAGATCTGTAGTCTGTCATGTGAAGTTACAATTTGCAGAAGAAGACAGAAGACGGTGCTCAGATTGTTTACCATCAGTTTCATGGATTTTTTATTTTTATTTTTTAATCTGTTTGACCAAAAACTCCGCAAGTATAAAACCAAGAACGGTTTTGTCAGATTCTAGTGAAGGTGACAACAATTCACCACAAGATGAAGCCATGGCTAAAAGATGGAGGCCCTTTTAGTGTGTAAACTCATTTTTTAGCAAGAATAAAAGATAAACAGAAGATGTTCATACTTAACAGTTTATTACAATATGAATAAAACACAAACATATAATACACAGTTGAACACTGCTGAGAACTGTAGCATTTTTTACATTTTAAAAACTGAAATGAGCTTTAGAAAAATCAGTTTAATATTCCATCAAAAAACTTTACAAAACAGCAAAAACATTTAAATTGAAACTTTTTTCGGAACAAAAAAAATAAATCTTCATTTAAAGAGTCGGGTTCTTCGGGTGTTTCAGATGAATCCTACATATATATATATTTATATATATAAACACACATGCACACGCACACGCACACACAGCAACATGCATATAAAATAAACAAATTGTGAAGAAACACATTTCAAAAACAAGAAAGTTTTGAACTTGATAGCAATATATTGCCAGGAGCTCCGGAGTACGCAAACTCTGCCCGTAGGACCATAGATGGAAGTGGGCGGGGCCTGCGTGTTGGGAGACAGCCTGAGAGGCGAGGCGTCCCGCCGTGACGCAAGACACCGGGTGGAACCCTGCTGGTTCCGCTTGGCTCCCACCGGGGTTAAGGGTTCCAGCTGTGGGGGAGTCCTGTGTGATGTAGACCCCCAGAAACTGCTGCTGTGGCGGGGGGGGCGCCGACAGACGGCGACATGCCCCCCACATGTTTTAACGCAGCTTTGATTATCTCCCATCTCTCTGATGTAGCGCCTCTGCTGTTAACACAACAGCAAGTGGACACTGGAGATGAACCCTCATTCGCCAGAGCTGTTAAATCTCCAAACGGGTCCCAGTAGTGGAGGGCGGATGAGGAGGAGGAGGAGGAGGTGTGGGAACCAGCGACCAAGGCTCCCAAATCTCCTCCTCTCAGTGTCTCTGCACAAGAAAAAAAAAAAAGGAATGTGTAAACACACGTACACACGCACACACACACACACACAACACATAAGTCACACGACAAACGCCCAATACCATTTTCACTTGCCAGGTTTGTGCTCGGCGTCTCCGCTGGGAAAGTTTCTCCTCGACTCTCTGGCAGTTTGTCTGAGCAACACAAATCAAACCTCATCACTCTGCCGGTATGTTACATCTGAGCTTAAAAAAACAAACAAAAAAAACCTCACCCTGTAGTTGTGGCGTCTCCTCTTTCTTGACGCTTTGTACCATTTGTAAAGCTGCAGAGAAAACACAACCAACGTTTTCATTTCATTAATGTCATGTCATTTATTGTGCACTTGCAAACATCAGCAAATCTATGGTGGCTTTAAAAATATCCACTCGCCGTTACCTTCACCGACTGAAGCTGCGCACACACGTTCATACAACTCAGCTCCCAGATGCACAACCTGAGAGAGAGCGTGAGTGAGTGAGTGAGTGAGAGAGTGAGAGTGAGAGTTAGAGTGAGAGTGAGAGTGAGAGAGAGAGAGAGAGAGAGAAAATACACAAAACACATGAGAATGTTTCCCACACAACTCTGATGAATGATTCAAGCACAATTGTGAAAAATTACATGCATATATATATATATATATATATATACATACATACATACATACATACATACATACATACATATGCACATACATACATATATATATACATATGCACATATATATATATATATACACACACACACGCACATATATATATACATATGCACATATATATATATATATATATATATACACACACACACACACACACATACACACATACATACATACTGTACATACAACAGGTTACCTGCGCGTCCGTGTTGTTGTGTAGCTCCCGTTCTGAGAGAGATGAAACCACAATCTGCAGCGTGGTTTTTCTCAGCTCTGGAGGAATAATGGCCCAGGAGCCCAGGAAGTGAGGATGCTTCCATTTCTGAGAGACGCAGACACATTCACCATTAAAAGTGGTTGTTAAATGCATTTAACGTTTAGAGAGTTATAATATACAGTATATTTTTGTTACTCACGGTGTAGTTAAACCAGTGGTACGGATTGAGCATGTGCAGATAGATGTCACTGACGGAGAGCTTCACCTTGCAGCTCTCACACAGGAAGAGAACATCTCCAGACGGCCCGTGACACTCCCACACAAAACCTCGACCTGAGGCGGACACACCCTTTGATGACTATGTGACGTGAAAAGAATCAGGTTGTCGTGCAGGGAGGGACACACACACGCGCACTCACCCATTGTTACTTCATTTTCATGTCCTCCCATGCTTAAGATTGAGGACAATGTGGACATGGTCTGCTGGTGCGAGTGGTGGTGTGTGCGTGTGTCTGGGGATGGTGTTAAAGTGTCAGCAGGCTCCGAGTCAGAGACGAGAACATCAACACAACCACGAGGTTCCTCCACGTGGACTGGAGAGAGGGAGAGAACGAGAAACAAGGCAGATGTGTGTAAAGGAATGTTGATCCAGGGAGACGAGAGAAAATAATAATATAGTAGTAATAATAATAAAACAATCATATGGCGCATTTTATTTACCAGGACTCTGAGTTGCAGCTGCGTCCTCAACATCTGGATCAAACATCTCCTTTTTGATCGTGACTGCATTGAACAGAAACGATGGATTAGTGCAGCTGCAAATGACGTTGTGTAGCGCGTTGTGCGACATACAAAGATGCATCCGACCTGTGGGCTCTGCGTCCTGGATTAAATCCGGATCGGTATTGGAGCTATGACGAGGACCAAGCGGGTCTGGACTCCGTTCTGCGTTGGAGCAGCTCTGACCCGTCTCACCTTTCCCATAGATTTTTTTTTTATTTGTGAATATCATGTGCAAAAAAAAAATATCCAGAGCCAAGAGGCAGATGTATTTGTGTTTTGTTTGAGTTTTTTTTTACCTTGTGTACAGTTGAATTGGGTCTCCAGTTGGTTTTCAAGTGTAAACAAATCATTTTGTGGCATAAAAACACCTGCAATAAAGGAAATTGTAATAATTGGCCTCACTCTGAACTGAAAATTCACAAATTTCAAATGTACAGAAATGAATTTGTATCTACCATCGTCAGGACTCAACACCTCACGTGGACTGGTGACGTGCGGTGGTGACGCTTCAGAGTCGAGGGTTGTAGAAACCGATGGAAGCTGCAGCCTGGTGTGTTTCAGCATCGTTTTCAGTTTGTCTATGGCTGAGAGAAAAAGACAATATACATAAATATGTAATATAATAATAATAAGTTCATTTCAGGGTTTTTTTTTAATATATTTTTGACCTTTGTCCTCGGGGAGATGACGCAGCTCTTCATACACATCGTTCATCACTTCGACGTTCTGGTACAAAGGAAGACAAAGGCTGTTGTGATTTAATGACGTATAGAAAATGTACGTCTCTGCAAATTCTGAGTGGAGTCATAAGCTGGCGTCACCTGGCTCTTCGGAGTTCCCACCTCCCTCTCGACCTCGGCCAGGTTTGCCACGATCTTCTCCCACTTGCTGCCGCCCGGCTCCACGCGACACCCGGGGAACATCTTCTTCTGGCGGGGGGAATCACAAAACATCAAATCCATAACACTGCAAAATTTCCTCATAATTCTACGTTTCTTTTTTTTTTTTTTTTTTTTATACTCGGACCGGATTGGTGGGGGGGGACGCACCACATATTTTGCCTGGTGGCTGGTGCTGAATCTGTGTCCGGAGCCTTTCAGCTTGATGGAACACAGCATACAGAAGATCTGACGCCTCTCTCCGCAGCTCACGATGACCAGCTGGTTCAAGCCTGAAAGATGAAAATATCGAAAAAGTCCTTTTTAATGGTCTAGATTTAGTTTTTCTTACAATTTTTTTTAATGCATTTTCCAGGATGGAACCAGGAGCGAGATAATAAATCCAGAAAAAAAATATATTTCTTTATCTATTTCTGGGAGGAAAACATTTTGGGACCTTATTGTGATTCAAATCAAATTAAGATAACATGAAACGAAATGAGTATATACGATATACATTGTTTTTAAATATATATCATTTATTTTCCATTTTTTTCCCCACTTACCAACTTCCAGTGGAGTTTCTCCTGGCTTCATCTTGGCTGCGGAGGAGTGCGAGGGCTCTGTGGGCGGACTCTTGTGTTCCGCGTGAGAATCACTCACACACTGACTTTGTGCTGCGACGCCAGCATTTGCATTCTTCAAAAACACGGCCTGGATTGAGTCCTCGGTAACTTCAGACTTAACCCTGGCACGAGCGCCGGCCTTGGTGACGATGGTCTGAGATGCAGTGTCGCACTCTTGGGGGAAGACGGCGGAACCCGTGCGAGCGCCGGACGGAGCTTGGCTCGAAGCGGCTGACGTTTTATTTCCACGCGGTTTTGAGGATGTTTTGGAACCTGCAGAGCCGGAGGAGGCTGCCGTGTTCTCAGAGGAGATGGAGGGAGGCCGGGAAGTTTTGGCAGGACATTTGGATTTGTTGGGGATAGAATTTCCTGGAGTTTGAGCCGGTTCCACAGTTGAATCTTTATTTATTTTCATTTTTACTGAGTCGTCTCCGTTGGAATCAGAATTCCAACCGGCTGCGCTTTTCCCACTTCTGGAGGCGGGAAGACTTGATGCTTGTGCAGAATAAAGGTCGTTGTCGTTCTTCTTCTTCTCGGAAACCGTCAGACAGCTGTGAGTATAGTCAGCGACTTTGAGTTTGGTTAATTTGACGTGAGGATTCATCTGGGACATTTTCTTCTCAGGAGGAGCTCGAGAGGCTCTGGAGGAGGCTTCAGTCGTGACAGACATGGGCTCAATAACCGAGGATGACTTTGAATCCGCAGGCAACTCCGCCACCTTCAAACAGAATACATATTCATATTTAATTTAAAAAAAACACTGAGGGTATTATTGTTACACAATGGGCAGGCACCACTGAGCAGGACATGTGATCTTCCTCTACAGGGGATAAATAAAGAGTCATTTTATCTTTAAAATACCCACAATGCTGTTAAATGAAACAGTTCTTTAAATGTTTTTAATAATAATAAATGATGATCTGGTCAGATGCAAATTAAAGCACTGGAGAAATAAACTCACCGCATTCCCACCCTCGGCCACTTTCAAATTACTCCTTAAAAACTGTTCAATGTTTTTTTTTTTGTATTATTCACGTAAGACAAATAGAGGAAGTAGAGAAACGGTCCGACCTGGTTGTTGTTCTTGAGCTGAAGTCGAGGAGTGTCTGCAGCAGCCGGCAGAGCTGAGGTTAGAGCAGTTTCCTGCTCTTTGGCACATTCATTCTGCAGAGCCTTCACAGTCTGAATGACTAATGCGACAACAACATGCAAAACACAACACAAAATCCAGCAAAAGTAGAAAACATTCAAATAATATGCAAAAAAAAAAGAAAAAAAAGGGGGCAGCCTTACCTAAATCAAAGGGTTCATTTAAGATGATCTGGTACATTTCTTCATCCACATCAATAACCTGAAGATTAAATATTCAAAAATTGTGTATTAATACTAAGGACAAAAAAAAAAAAAAAAAAAAAAGAGTGAGTCCTAACCTGAGCGTTTCCAAATCCTTCATCATGTTCAAACACGGCAGACAAAAGTTGAATCTGTTTCCTCTTGCTGTCCCTGAACAGAGGGGAAATCAGAAGTGGGATTTTCTGCACGTCCTAAAGTCACCAATAAAAAAAAAAAAATGGAAAAGCATCAATACTACAAGAAACTCTACTATAACTGTTGTTGTGAAATCCTGGAGCATCTTTACACACAAATATCACTTGGTTGTGTCTTGACAGTTGTTTTTGGTCCAGAGAAGCATCTGGGAAAAATCCAGATATTTTTTTAACTTGCATACTTTATAAAACACACACCATTTATAATATGCATAAACCTATCTCAGTGTGACACATAAAAAAATAAAACAGGAGGAGAATTCCACACAGCTTTGTATGACTGGTATTTCTCCTGCTCCGACAGAGAAAAGATGCTCAAATCCTCGTTTGTGCAGAGGCCGACTCACACACGCACACAGACGCACACACATACTGGGGGCAATGTTTGGGAGAAGTGGCTGCTCTTACAATCTGCGCCTTGTTCTACTCGTTTTCGGGACCGCTGACCACATCTCCACAAAAGTTTACCCTTTTGTTTCCAAACACCATTTAACTTATTATTACCCTTGAAAGTTTTTTTTGTTTTTTTTTTTAAATCAACAGAGCTCTGTGAATATCTTTCCCACGGAGGAGGTGAAGCACTGGATAAAAGAATAAGCTACGGAGGAGACTTCAATCTCATAATAACCAGCTTTGAGGATGATAAAAAACGTAATATTCCTCATTTGAAGTGTTTCCCTTTTTAACATTCTCTCACCATCAGATAAACTCTCTGATGCTCGTATCCGGTGACGTGTTCCACGATGTTTTGCTCCGGGACCTTCATCGAGCAGCACTCGCACAGGTAGATGGGCCCCCGCGGCTCACAGTAGCATTCGGTGAGAGAACTCAAACCTGGAGAATGCATAAAATAAGATTTCGATGACATTTAGATTTGGCTGCTCCGTTAAATCCTAAAAAAAAAAAATATATATATATATATAATTAAAAATAAACAGCTAAATACTACTGACCAATCACAGGCTCTCGGTTTGTCCTCTTGAGAAATTGCCACAGCTGATCTCCTGACAATGAGAGAAACGCAGACAATCACACAGTCCCAAACACACACACAAAAAAATATATATATGTATATAAAAATGATAAATAAATATGAAATATGAAATCAAAAAAGAACATAAAATAAAATAAATTACAATAAAAGTAAAGGCAACATTTTTAAAAATGAAATTGAAAAATTGAAACTAAATAAAAATGCAATCAAAATTTGAATTCAATAAAGCACTCGGATACCTTTATTGGCGCTCTCTTCCTGCTCCATGGCGTCTCCTCCCTCTGGTCCATCTCTCTCCAGCCTCTGTCTTTTCGGCGCCGTCTCTCCTGGACACTCGTCCTCCGCTGATTTCCCACACATGCCGTTTGTTCTCTTTCTTTCTTTCTCTTTTGGTTTTTGTGTCTGCATCAGAGCTTCTCCGGTTTCTGCTCCATCACCGTCCTCTGTGTTCTGCCCAGTTACTGGAATCTCACCAATCGGTTCTTCCATTATAGGCTCTTCAATTGTCTCCTCCTTTATTTCTTCTTTTAGGTTTCTTCTCATCTCCTCCGTCATATCTATTATCTCCTCCTTTATCCACCGGCATGTCTCGCCGCCGGCTTTATTTACTTCAACTGGGTTTATTTTTGGGAATAAATCAGTTTCCCTCTCCGATCCTCCATCCCCTGGTGCAGGAGTCTCATCCATCGCTCCATCTTCTGCATCTTCTGCGCAGCAGTTATCTGTGATTTCAGACCCGCTTACTCCTGGAACATTTTCCCAGGTGTTTTCATTGCTTCCTGGAGATTTTTTATGGATCTCGTCCTCAGATTTCTCCGACGTCTCACTGCTTCTGTGAACGCCATTGTTCACACGGTCCTCGCTCACTTCTTTCTGACTCTGTTTGGGAACTGAGGAAAATTATAATATTTCGATTTTTATCTATATCATAGGGATATTTGCCTTTAGTTTAGTTTTTCCTCTAAGATTATATTCTCTGTATTCAAGAGTAGTTCTCTGCAAGTTCTGCCTTATCCTCTAGTCTCTTATTGATCGATTGTCAATCAGTGTGAGTGCTTCTATTTCTGCTTGTATCCTCTACACAATTCTACACTATTCCAAAAGATAACATGTAAATAAAACGTCTTACACAGCTGATGTTTGGGACTTATTTGGGGTAGAAGCTTTCCATTCCCACGTCTCCATTTTGCACCTTCTAAAATCTTTTTTGCTGGGAAAAAAAACACAGTGTGCAAATAATCAGGAAACAGATTCACGAGTTCAGACGACAGCACGCACACATACACAAACACTCTCTCTTACCAGTGAGGAAGTTGCACGGCTCCCAGATGCGTTCGTCCAACAATATCACCTTTAAAAAGGCCAAAAATATCACATTTAAACAGAGAGAAAGAGGAGCAACATGAATACGGGGCAGACATTACATTTTTTATCAAAAATCGGACCTGTTCCGAAGCTGTGGGGTGAATGACGGCGGACTGTTTGGCCAAATCCAGAGCGGTCACCACGTCACTGTCGGAACTCAGTGAACCTGGGTGGACCCTGTTCTACACACACAAAAAAAAAATGCGCAATAACATATGACACAGGATCAAAAACAAGCTGAAATAAACAATTATTAAAATTAAAATAAAAAGAATATTAAATGTTTAAGTGAAAACATACTTTACCCAAAATACAAATTATGGTTCAGAGACTAAACACAGATTGCTTTTTTAGTTGGGTTTTGAACATACATATACGACACAGATTAGGAATGCACAGTTAATTCAGAAAAGAAGTAGAGTAAGACTTATATGAATTGTTTTTATTTATTCATAGACGTGTAAAGAGTAAAAAATACTCACCAAAAATGTTCGAACGTGCTCCCAGCTGAAGACGTGAGCGTTTTCTTCCTCCTGAGAGAGTCTCCTCTCACAGAGTAAACACAGAGAGCCCACCTGGACAGGAGGGCGGTCCAAGACAGACACGTGTTGGGCCAGGAACTCTTTCCCTACGATAACCATGGGGAGAAAAATTTATTTAAAAAAGAATAATATAAATATTTTTTTATTTCAGGCAGAACTCACCCAGGAGTGGAAATCTTTCATTGTCCTGGAGTTTAGAGAATGTCTCACAATGTGGAACTGCACAGGCACAAAAAAAACAGATCAGGTGGAAATTATTATGAATAAAAAAAAAAGGGATAATTTTTTAATATTATTATAGACCAGAACTAATGAGATCACAAACCTTGATCCTTTAAGTAAGAGAACTGATGAAGTCTGTCCTTAACTGCAGAGTAAAATGAGACTTTTTCTTACTTATGCTCGACCTGTAAAATTCTATTTGTTGTTTTTGTTATTTGCTTTGTGGCAAATATGAACAAAACCAGTTGAAATAATCAGACAAAGAGGATATTGACTTTGTAAAAATAATAGTCATGATGGGAAACAATATTTAGTGTGCTACCTTTCTGGAAACTGGGAGGGATGAGGCTCTGAAATCTTTGGAAAGGAAAATCAAGAACCTAATAAGAAAGAAGAAAAGAAAATATGAATCAGTCTACAAACTAGATATATACCTCATCATTCAACTGTATTTAATTAAAAAAAAGTACCTGCCCGGGCTTCGTTAATTCATCTATTTATTCTTTACAAAAAAAGCGACACTAAAAGGAAAACAAAAATACGATTTATTGTTTTTATATATATTTTACCTTCACAATCATCTGACTCTGCCCTCTTCCTCTCTCTTCCTCCCAAGCTGCCAATTTCAAACTGTTCACATCCAGCTCCTTCCAGGAGAACGGGAGCCTCCAGGGGTTCTGGTACAGCTGAAGGATTGAGAAATTCATTCATTCATTATCATTAACAACAGAGGAGCCCAATCTGCTTGTTTCATAAACGAACAATTACTTTTTAAAGACCATTATTGCAGTTTATCCAAAAAAAACAAAAACTCACCAAAGTCTGAACGAGATGATTAGTTGAATCAAAGTGTTCCCTGAGATCAGACTCGGGGAAACACTCCTTACAGCCAAAGCACACGTAAAAAGAGTTGACCTGAACCTCAGAGGACACACAGGCCACAACCAGGGACGCACCTGTTCAAAGAATCAAAAAAAACAAAAAAAAACGCAATCACATATTTTTTCCAGTTGAACAAATTACAAAAAACATTATTTGAACAAGAGGGTGGACGTACCCACAGCGGGTTGATTTTGCTTGGTGGTCTCCTGGACGTACTCGTACAGGTCCAGACTGATTTGGAAAGATGCTACAGCGGACAAATAAGAAATACATTTTAGATTGAATAACATTTAGATTTTTATTATCATTAAGAGCTTTGGTGGATACAATTTGAACATTTTACCTTTTCGTGCAACAACATAATGTTCAGCTGGAAGAAAGAAAAGAAACAATCACATCATATTCAGATGATGAATGAAAAGTTAACAAAAAATGATAAGAAGTGAAACGGATACCGTCACTGGAGAGTTTCTGCAACATCTGGGGAGAAACATAATAAGAATAATTTTTATATCATATATCATGAATAATCTAAATCCGCAGGAAGATGTGAACAATTCGATTTTTACCTCTTGGTGTTTGAATTGTAACAAATGTGTTGAATAATCCGACATATTTTGAAAGTTTTTAGGGCAGTTCTGCAACATGGGAGAGACACAAAACAAAAAGAAACCAAATTCACGACACACGGCAATAAATATCATTTGTTATAGTTACAACATCAAGGCTGAAATCATCATTTATCACCTGGCAGCGAAGTTTGTACAATTTCACAGTTTCAGGCGTTGTTGACTTTGTCGACACGAAGCAACACTCTAGAATAAAATGCAGATTGTATACATGACATCACTTACTTAAGTGTTTTTTAATATGACAATGATGCTCTGTATGCTGCTATAACAGGAGCTTTAGAATAATTAATTAATGTATTGATTAATAAATAATGACATACCCAGCTTGTTCCCTGGTGTGATGCTGGTAATCAAGCTGCTCTCGTTCTTCTCCTTTGTGAAGGATTCCAGTTTCTGCAAGGCTGTTAGAGGCACCAGAGGCTCAGTTAGTTTAACATGGTGCGCTCAGAAAAATACAACTTTAAAGCAAAGAAAAATCATAATAATAACAATAATAATAATAATAATAATAAATCCACCTTCTGCATAGCGGGTGAAATTCACTGAGGCAAACTCCGGCAGCTCCAGACTCAGCTGCTACAAGATAGAAGTCAAAATCGTTTTTTAATAATAATAATAATACAGTCATGGAAAAGTGAAATAAGTCCAATCATGAACCATATTACCTTCATTTGGGCGTTTGTGGTTCCATGAATGTTTTCTGCCTGCTTGGCCAAATTAAGCATGTCGGCCACAAAGGATTTGGAGTGAGTGTAGCAGTTCTTCTGCAGCAGAGTGTTGGGATGCCACGCTTTCTGCACATTTATATTTGTACACAATTATTACTCAGACAAACCAAACGACTATATGAGGTTGGCTTTCAAATCTATTCTCAAGATATATATATATTTTTTTCTTTTTTGCATAATTAGACTTATTTTTCCACATCTGATGCAATTTCGGAATATTTCATAGGGTCACAGCGACTCACAAAGTAACAGTGGACGTGGTCAAAGCTCAGGACGTGTCTGATGATCATGCTGGGGACCAAGGTGAGTTTGCAGAGAGTACAAAGGTAGTGTCTCATCTCAGTCTGCGCAGCACAAACACATTCAACAACATGCTGCAAGCCTGCAGGAGCACAACCAGAGCAAAACCGAAAAGAGAAGAAAGTTTAGTTTAAATCATTAAAAAACTCTTTCATTCAAATTCATTTCGTTGGATTTAGCATTATCGATCACTGCAGGGAAGAGCCATGATGTTTCATAAAAGAAAATACTCCTCCACAACTTCTTCTGTTTGGAGATAATCCTTAACTGACCGAGCAGTGGATGTTTCCTTTCGTCGTCTCTTTGGTAAAATTGGATCATCGTTCTTTCAGGCTTCACGGCTATATGGAAAAGATTTTATAAAATAAATAAAAGCGCACAAAATTAAAACCGGTAAATTTTGAGATTTACATATGAGATGTACATATAAGGAGAACAACTTATTCGTTATCCAGAAAAATGATGTACCAACTCCATAATAAAAAGAAAAGAAAAAGTGAACCCACCCTTCAGCAACTGTTGGAGCTTCTCATTTTGTCTGAAACTTTGCATGACTGGGGGAGAGGGAGCAGATCATTATCATTGATATTCGATATTAAATAAAATGTGTCAATAAAACAAAGAACTAATCGTAAATTAGAGTATACCCTCAAGGTAAGTGCAGTTGTCGAGTCTTCTTATCAGTGTAACCGGTATATCCAAAACCTGAAGAAAAAAGGATAAAAAGTGTTGGAGTGGAGGTCTGGAATCCCAATGTTAAATCTTAAAACATCTACAGCTGTGATTCCAGATCTGTGGGCGTGTACCTGGAGGTTTTTAGGCTCTTTGTCTTTGGCTTTCTTTGAGATCTCAGGTTGCAGAGTGTCCCTCATGTCCATGCTGGGCATCCAGGAGAAGTTCAGCACATTGGGATCTATGTAGTTCTTAAAAAAAATAAATAAAAAAGAATGAAAGAAAAATGCATAAAGGGACTAAATTAAATTGTGCATCCTCATTTCAAATGAGTTTGGTGCATACAAAGTAGTTGCTACAATGGTCGCCGCTATCGAGGTGGCGTAAAATGTTCCACGGTGAACACTTCTCCTCACACACGTGGCACAGGTAGAAAAAGACAGACGTGTCTGGACTGAAGCACAGAGTCAGCAGAGACATGCCTGAAAGAAAGGGTTTAACATATTAAAAGAATATTTTATTTCAAATAGCCTTTGACCAATCAATTGTTTTAAAGACCATTTTTTGACAAGAATCCCATATCAGCTGAATGTAAAAACATTTTACTCACCGAGGGTGGATATGTTGCAATTTTGGAGCGGAGATTTGAAAACAATGTTTGGAAAAGAGCCTGTGAAGAAAAAAATGCAGAAAAATAATGATTACATCCTTTTCTACTGATATTACTGGTATTTAACTGTGCTAACCATTGATCACTTTGCACCATGTGTGTATAGTTTCATATCCTGTGTCTGCAGACAGTCAGACAGGGAAGACCCTTCTGACCTTTGACCTCTGTATATTGCTCAATCCTTTGGCAGAAAATGTGACCACAACCATTTGCGGACGTAAGCAAAGCAAATTCCTCCACTGTGCTATTAATAAACCCTTATGTTATCTTCAGTATCTATGAATATCAAGTCAGCTGGGTTGAAAGCGTCCAATCCTCTGCATGTTTATGCAAAATTAAATAAAAATAGCAAAGAAGAAATCTGCTTAAATACATTCAACACTAACAATGGGAAGGAAATGACTCACCAAAACCTCTGAAGTTTTCTAAAAAAAAAAAAAAGATGAATGATGAAGACAGGAGACGTGGGGGGAAGATTTCAATGTGCAGGAAATAATAATAATAATACAATCATATGTGCACCAAATTGACACAGTTTAAAATAAGTGGAAACCATACCTTTTAGCATGACCTCTCTCATTCTCTGAGTGGAGAGCAAATTAGAAGGGAGGATGAATTGATTCATTTATATTATATAAATAATAAATTATATTTATTGTGCCAATTCCGTAAAACAGTGAATCAAATAGGACGAAGATTAGATTAGACATGAAGTCAAATGCCCACCTGTTGATGTTGACTACAGTGTATGTGTTTCTTGAAATAAAACACCTTTTTGCATTTGTAGAAACAGACCTATGAGGAAAAAGAAAAAAGAAAAGAAATGCAGGATTAATAATATTAACAGAGAGGAGAAATGTAAACTGAATTAATATTCACTTTATAGTGAAAGTAACCTATTCTGCAGTGAGAAGTGTAATACGTTAACGTTCACAGGAGCTGCGTGATGCTCGTGACCTTTTGACCCGTGCGTCATTAAACCAAAAGTAATGGAGTATCAAAAGTTGCCCATTTTTTATTTTGTCGTCTTTGAATAAACGACTCCTCATCATGTGTAACCAGGACAACATGCAAACACATGTACACCGGGTAAAGTTCACAGCTGTCTCTGACTTCATTCATTACTGGGTGGACGATTAACAATGAGTCAAGTTATCAGGGACACCTGGTTCCACCTGGTTCCACTGAGACGGTTGAAAATGTACGGTGGCCCAGATGGCTCTGCACAAACGCAAAAGCCACATTATTATTAATACTAAAAATACAAAAAAATATTTTCGGTGAAATGTGAGTTGAATTTCTTCTATGCTCATTTCAAAGCTACATTGTTAGCCTTGCTCACTTCCGTTACCTTTTCTATTCGGGCTGAGCCGTCTGGGCCACCGTAGCAGGTTTTCAGGCGCAGTGGCAATACTTTCTCAAATTAAGAATTTAAACCCTGGATGAGTCAGGTCACTGTGTGCAATAAAGTTCATACGTATTTTCATATGTAAAAATAAACAAATTATTATTATTATTTACATGATCACATGTACAGCACTGAGAACCTGAGACATTTCTTTTTAAACCAACCACAGCAACGACTTTGTTTAACTCACTTGGCAACTCAAGCTGTAATGCTCCATAGTGAAAAGTTTGTTAAGTTTGTGCCGGCGGGAAAAAACACAAACTTCTCTCACAGAGAGCTACACGTCATCTGGTCCAAAGATAAACTCCCAACACACAAAATACGTCGAGTTTGGCAACAGATTGCACAACGTGTTAAAAAAAATAAGTTGGATCATGGCACACACAGCTGACCATGTTGCGATCAGTGCCGTGACTGCAGCCGTGGTGCGTTAAAGTGCCGACTCCTCCTCCATTCAGAAGGGTGTTCAAATGCATGATGCCCCGGTGGGAGATTTCAATATTCTAAACGTGACTACATCTCCATAGATAAACATACGATAAAAATAAACATGTTTTTTTTGTAAAATCTGTCACAATAGACTCTGTCAAAATGTCTACGTTTACTCCTTAATTTAGTCTAAGATAAGAAATGATCAAGTTAAATAATAGAGAACATACTTATAACATACAAAGAGAGATGGAAATCCAAGAACAAACCATTTAGGTCTTTAGGTCAGGACATTTATTCAGATTGAAGGTTGTGCTGAAATTGAGTTTGTCCAGTTTCAGCGTTTTCCTGAATCAAAAAAGTTAAAAAACAAAAACTACATTCACTCTCTCTTTCCTCACTCATTCACTCACTCATTCATTCATTCATTCACTCAATGAACCCTAAATTGCAGCTGATACCTGGATGCAAACTGTTGTAGAAACTGATCCCACCTAGTTACATACAGTATATTCATGTATGGCCATTATTTAATCACGTCTCGGTTCCTCACGTTGTTGCTAGGTAACCATTACAAACTGGTCCATTCAGACAATATAAAAAATCTCCCGCCCTCCCAGAGTTCAATATCTGGAAATAATCAATAACAGGATATAGGAGGCACTGGGATATACAGAACCAATCAAACATATTAATGGGAAAGATAAGGATGTGTGTTCTTCATCATTCAATATAAAAAAAAAAGAAAACAATTTATAGATTTATGTATTTTCAGTACTCTTCAGATAAAACAGTGGACATGTTTAGCTTTAAACTACGGAAAAAAAATGTCTCTCTCACTTAACATAATCACTTATTTCCTCCTATAAATAAGTCAATGACTGTAAGTGATGCTCCTGGAAGACGGTCACACACATAATAAAAAAAAAAGATCTGATACCCAGTGAAAACTTTCACAAAAAAGCATGAATAACAAAGAGGAGAGTTGAATGTGGAGAAGGTGGAGTGAGGCCTTGGTTCGTCCTGTCAAACAGGAGGAGTGCTTCTATACCCTTTGAAAAATAAATCATCTGCAACCAAACAGGAAAAAAAGTCATTTGATGTCTTCATAGTCCTTTTTTTTTTTTTTTTTTTTTCATTTCACTCTCACAAAGGCTCATTTTTACCATCATCTCAGTCCTAAAAATAAAAACGCAGAATCTCTTTTCGCATGTTTCCCCACTCCACACTCGCTTAATTTACACATATAACTCCTATCCCCCAACATTTCTCCCAAACCATCTGACCCTTGACCCTTCACCCTGATCTGAACTGGCTCAGTCCCGTCATAGCTCGTCGTGAGCCGGCTCGTCCGCTTTCAGCCTGAACTCGGCGTCTGTGATTTTTCCGTCTCCGTTGCGATCCTGGTTGGAGAACATGTTGTCGATGATGCGATACGGATCGAAGCCGGGCGCCAGGCGACCTTTGCCCTCGTTCACCTGCTTCATGATGTAATCTGTAAACTGTGGGGGGCGGAAGGGACAAAAACACGTGAGGACACGCAGACAGGAAGTAGAAATAAAGAAATTGAAAAATAAAAAATGTCTTACCTCAGACGCCTCCACCTGCTCGTCTTTGTTGATGTCCATCTCAGCGAAGAGGTCCGGGGACACGTCGTCGTTCCAGATGAACATGTAGCCCTCAGGAAGCCCCTCCTCCATTTCCACCATCTCCACGTCAAACACTAGCACGGCGCTGCCCGGGACTTCATCAGCTGCACACACACACACACACACACACAAACACAAACGATTTGACCTAAATGCTCCAGATCCTAAATAGTTTTCGTTGTGCGGCCCCTCCTCTAGTTGTGAGTCTGAGGATGATGATGTGTTACTCACTGACTCCTCTCTCTCCGTAGCCCAGGTGAGGCGGAATAACAAGATGCCGTTTCTCTCCCACACACATGTCTATCAGTCCGTCCTCCATTCCCGGGACAATCTGGTTGGCTCCCAGGACAATGTTGTACGTCTTTCCATAATTATACCTGAAACGAATGGATCACAACATACTGTATAAATAAATCATATTATATTACATTACATTACATTACATTACATTACATTACATTACATTACGAAAGAAAATCAGTACTCTCAGACAGACTGCTCCTGCACCAGAAGTGAAAGTATGTGTGTCCAGAGCAGGGGCTTATGAAGAGGAAATGAACAATGAACTTCCTCTTATGACTTTATTATTAGTCTCATGAGTTTCGGTGCATCCGGTGCAGGAGGTCCAAGTTCATCAGAGGACGATTCCCGCATATTTTTTTTTAGAAACACGGTCTGGTTTACTCACGTGGAGTCGATGGACGAGCCGTCCATCAGGGTGGCGTTGTAGTGATATTTGATGAAGTCTCCCTTCTTGCTCTTCTTCTCACACTCGTCTGGCTTGTACGTGACGGTGATGGCGGTGTTGTCTGACGGGTTGTGGAAGTCGATGATGTGAACATCAAACACCAGCACAGCTGAGCCGGGGATTTTGGTCCCTGCGAGAAATAAAGAATCTCATCTTTAAAAAAGCTTTAGGTTATAAAGCATATAAAATACAAATGAGTGTATCCAACCATCCCACACACACCTGTGCCCTCTTCTCCATAGGCCAGATGTGGGGGGATGGTGATTGTGCGTCTCTCTCCAACACACACTCCGATCAGACCCTCGTCCATGCCGGCGATCACGTAGCCTTTTCCCATGTAGGTGTCATAGGTACGATTACGAGAGTAGCTGCGGAGCAGTAAAAAATAAAATCAATTATATATTTTTTGAAAACTAATAATGTAATACTCCTGGTAGTAAATGTGTGAGGCAGCGAATGATTTTAGTTTTCTGTGAAAAGCGGGACCTTGACATCTGCCAGACAAAACCTGCTGCAAGGCCAAAGTCAGAGAGCAGCTGTAAGATAAGAACAGCTCAGGGGCTGCAATTAAAGCACTGACTATTTTATATATAAAAAAAAAGATTAATAGTATTTTAGAAAGTTTGTGAAAATAACTGTACATTCCAATTTAGACACTGACATAATGTATAGTGACATGATAAGACATTTCTTATTTTAGACTATTTGAGACTTTCAGGTCAAAGATGTCTCTTTGAAACGAGTCATTCATATATTTTATTTTGTATTAAACTGAAATATTTTCAGAAGTTGCATCAGAGTGTTTCATCAACAGGAAATATTCCCTGAGTTTTTTTAGGTTTTGTTTTCTCTCACAGTGCGACTGCAGTGCACGAGGAGATGCTGCCATCTAGAGGAACATTTAGGAAACTGCAGGTTAAAGCTGCTGGAATTTAAACGTGTCATTGATTTATAACCCAACGATTTAAATCAAACCATTCTGCGTGATGACAATCTGTGATTGTCCACTATACACGTGGACACGCACCTGGAATCGAAAAAGGTGCCATCCAGGAGGCTGCCGTTGTAGTGGTAGCGTACGAAGTCTCCAGAGACGGACTTCCTGGTGCAGGGCTCGGGCACCTTCTGATTGCTCACTGTGATTCCGTCTCTGGGGTTGTGCAGGTCCAGGAGGATGACGTCAAAAACCAGAGAGGCCTGTCCCGGGATGTCACTTCCTGGAGGAGGAGGAAGGAGGAGAAGACGAGAGGAGAGGCAGACACTGAAAAGCCTGGAGTTCAACTTTTTTTTTTTTTTATCCAAATACTGTTAATTAGAACCCCATAATTGAAAATAATAAAAGGTCACTCAGCCTCTTCACAGGCCTTGACCTGTACTGTGGGAGTATAAGCAAAGTATATTTGGACCAAAAGCAAACTCTAAATAAATGGTTTATGCTCAATTTACTCACCGTCTCCGTTCTCTCCATATCCGAGCGACGGGGGCATGGTGACGATGCGTTTCTCTCCCACGCACATTCCCAGAAGCCCCTGGTCCATCCCGGCGATCAGCCAGCCGATCCCCACGTAGGTGTCATAGGTTCTCATACGGGTGTGACTGCAGCCACGGAGAGGGACAGAATGGTGAGACACGGGATTTTTTTTCTTGACATGCATATTGATTTTATATTTCACCAAAGCAACAAACCTGGAATCAAAGAGCGTGCCGTCCAGCAGCGTGCCGTTGTAGTGGTAGCGCACGTAGTCGGACACCTCCACCTTCCTGGAGCAGCTGGAGGGCGTGTGGTAGGTGTCGATCTGGACGCCGTCCTCTGAGCTCCACACGTCCAGCAGCAGGACGTCGAAGTGAAGGATGGAGTCCGGAGGGATGATGTCACCTGGAAAGGGAGGAGGGGAAAATATATATATATGCTGTTATTAAATATTCGAAAAATGGATTATGCAAATTGTTGATGAACAAATTAAAAAAAACAAATAGATAATAATCCAAAGAGTTAATGACCATTCATTATTACTAGTATTACTATATATACAAAGGCTCATCAGAATTTACATAGGCACAAAATATCTCAGCTCTACACAAAGGAGGAGGAGGAGGAGGTGTGAAGCCATTTAATCTTCACCACTGATCTTATCTCTTATTTCCCCCCTAACATACAGCAGCAGCAACAGAGGACACCGCCTCAGTTTCAACCTGTCCACACACGCCTCTGTCTCCCATTATATAAATATTTTATACACACACACACACACTCGCGCGCGCACACACACACTGCATGGAAACGTAGCCTGGATATTTCTTCTTGCTCTCATCACTACGGTCAAATAAATAGACACAGTTTAGACACAAGTCGATTTATTTTATTTTCCTGTGTGGTCTGGTACTCCAAGTGAATATCTGAATATGCAAAGCAGCTGCCTGTCACTCTGACATCACTCAGCTGACTGATTGCAACTCTAAACTCTGTTTTCAACGCCAAATATTACTTTTTGTTTTATTTTGGTTTCCCTAAACAGTTTGTGCTAGTGTGTGTGTGACCTCATTCTGATTGTGTGCGTGCACTCGCCGGTGGATTAAATAAAGACTCCTCACAGGAGTAAACACCACAGAGTGTTTGGAGGACATGTCCCTACCGGACTCACCGTATCCCGTCTTGCCGTAGGCCAGCTGAGGCGGGATCTTCACCAGCCTCCTCTCGTTGACGCACATCCCCACCAGAGCTTTGTCCATCCCTTCGATCAGCTGCTTCTTCCCCACAAACACGTTGTAGGTGGTGCCACGGTCGTAACTGAAACACACACGCACATGAGCGGTGTCCACACCGGCTCGTGCTTCTCTTACAAATACCTGTTGTCAACTTTTTTCCCCCCCATGCATAAGAGCAACAGTTTACAGGTTACTTTTAGAATTTTTGGTGGAGACCCGGTGTGGTGATTTTATTCTTGACTTTACTTTTTGAATAATGCAAAACATGAGCATCAATCACTCCTTTGAAGCAGGGCCTGAAAATGATCCAAAGCTGCATCAGTTCCAACTTTGGAACGTATTGATAAGTGAACTGTTTGTTAAATGAACAAGGCAAATGATAGTTCAAACTTTGACTTTGAGTCTCTTTGGGCCTTTGGGACATCTGGGGCCCCATGGACAATTGCCCAGTTAAATATTCAGCCATTATAGCCATTATAGGCACCAACCCTAAAGATTGGAATTTAAAAAAAAACTAATGAGATCCCACTACTCTTCAAAGTCTGATCTCAAACGCATCACGTGAACTCTGGAGTCCTGTGTGCACATGCCCCTTGGATTGATGTGGCTCAGATGTGCCTGCGTGGCTCACAGGGGCGAACCCCTCAACGCGCACTTTTACGCATCGCTCACGCACGCGGCGCGTAAAAGCGTGTGTCCCCCCGCACACGCCGAGCTCGGTTCTGTTGCTGCGCGCGTGCCTCTCACCTGGAGTCGAACTTCTTGCCGTCTGGGAACATGCCGTTGTAGTGGTACCGCACATAATCTCCCACTTTGACCGCGCGCACGCAGCGCTCCGGCTCGAAGGTTTTCTCTATGAGGATGTCGTCTAACGGCACCGGGGGCGCGTTACAGGCGGCGAAGGCCACAAGCACGGACAGATACAAAACGCACTGCATCATCTTCACTGTGCACACACGGTCCAACGGTGCAGGGAGAGGAAAGACAGTCTAGGTGTCCACTCCACGGTGTCCTCTGGCTTCCTCTAGTCTGCCTTGGATACAGGTCCTGCCCCGTACTCTGGCACAGGACCCGTCACGTGTCAAGGCAGATCAACACCCATCACATCCGGTTAATGTTGGATGATAGAAAAACACTTTGGCGTCATAAATGCTGCGTTTTCTGTCATCAAATAGTGATTAACACGGGTGGTGATATATGAACCGTTTTTTGTTTGAGGCACAAACTCACAGAATCGGAGATTATTTAGATGGTGATGCTCTTATTTTGAAATAATCCGGAGCCCACTCTCGGTCTCTTCTGGTGAATTGACGCGTCCAGGGGTTGAATGGGACACTTTGGCACCACGTATTGCTCTTGCGCAGTGGAGTCTCTGAGATGTGTAGACGTGGTAACGTTGGGGTCTCCACACAGCTGCAGACACACACACACACACACCCTCCATCTCCACCTCCAACCCCCCTCTGGATCCTCAAAAACATCAGAACATGCACTTCCGGTCAGGGCTGTGGTTCCCAGGCTGAGAATAAAACGAAAAAATGAGCTGAACACATAAAGTTTGTTCTGAGATGGTTTGGATGGACATGGATGTTGTGTTCTTGGTGGGACATGGGCCTTTGGAGGAGGAGAAGGAGGAAGAGAGGGGGGGTTGGTCCGAGCAGGAATGTCTCTACGTGGCAGTGGGGGAGGAGAAATAATCCTCTCACGCAAGGGGTCCAATTAGAGACCGAGGGGGGAACAGGTTTAAACTTTGAAGATAACTTTTTGAAATATATATATATACATATTGAAAAAATAAAGCAGAACAAAGTTGTACTTTTCTAACCACAAAATAACGGAGACGCCTCTATCCGTTGCAATGTCGTGTTATAAAAACACGTCCGATGTTTTACAGTGAGTGAGAGAGCAGTGATTTATTCCACTAGTGTGGTTTTTAAATGGGAGGAGCAGCGGCGGCGAATCCCTCCGTGCGCCCCCGGGGGTGGGGAGGCTTTGTCCGGATACGTGGTGGAACTCGAGGCGGTCCTTGAGTTCCACGCACACGCACACGTACCGTCCCGGAACCGACTCCTGTCCACCATTTAAACCCGAACTTTCTGTTTTAAAAATGGCCCCCTCCGCCTCTGCCCAGCTCCTGGGTGCGCTTGTGGCGGCGCTGCTCGCGTGCGCCGTGGACTCCCAGTATGAGAAATACAGCTTCAGGAGTTTCCCCCGGAACGAGCTGATGCCTCTGGAGTCCGCGTACAAGCACGCGCTGGACCAGTACACGGGGGAGAAGTGGAAGGAGACGGTGGAGTACATGGAGGTGTCGCTGCGGCTCTACCGGCTGCTGCGGGACAGCGAGGCCTTCTGCAACCTCAACTGCAGCTCGGTGCGGCTGGAGGACGAGCCGCGCTTCGCGGAGTTCCCGGAGCTGCGCGCCTTCGGGAACGTGATGAAGAGGGCGCAGTGTCTGAAGAGGTGCAAGCAGGGCCTGCCCGCCTTCAGGCAGACTATGCCCAGCCGGGACACCATCGACGAGTTCGAGAGGAGGGAGCCCTACAAGTACCTGCAGTACGCCTACTTCAAGGTGAGAGGGGGGGGGGGTGCAGGGGGGCCTATATATATACATCAAAAATGGGACATTGTGTGTTGACCTTGTGATGCGGGGGGTTCGACCCACTTTTCATTGTGGACATCACAGCATCAACGTTTTACTTTCAAGCCTAAAGGAGTGTGACGTCAGTGATTCTTTTTTTTACTGCAGCTACCCCCCTCAGGACACTTACAAGGTTCATTTTAACGTTAATTAGTTCATAAGTTAAGGCTATGTTGGTGTGACGTTTAAAATGAGCTCATGCAGATTCCACACTTTTCCACCTGTAGCAAAGTTAGAGATTGGATTTGATATTTAAAGAGATCTTTTAGTTTGAGGTGAACGGACGATTATATTGGAGATAATGGGCATGGTGAGTGTTCATAGGAATTATTTATGATGTATTTATTTATCCATTATTTTGGATCCTGTTGTGTCTCAGTCCGATAACGTGGCCAAGGCCGTGTCCGCCGCACACACCTTCCTCCTGAAGCACCCGGACGACGAGATGATGCAGAGGAACATGGCGTACTACCAGAGTCTGCCCGGGGCCGAGGAGCACCTCAAAGACCTGGAGACCAAGTCCTACGAGGTACACACACACCCACACACACACACCCACACACACACACCCACACACTGTATGAGAGGAAAGAGTCCCACCCGTATACCCACACGTCTCAACGCACACACACACACACACACACCTTCCTGTTATTGGCTGTGTGGGTGTAGCTGTTTGTGGTTGTTGAGCCTCGCTGGCCTTCATCAGAAGCTTCATGCTCACCACTCGCATAGTAGGACATTAAATGTCCTTAAAGTTTGTCAATGGTCCTTTTCAGACTCTGTTTGTGCGCGCGGTGCGGGCGTATAATGGGGAAAACTTCCGGACCTCGGTGTCCGACATGGAGCTGGCTCTGAGGGATTTCTTCAAGGTCTACGACGAGTGTCTGGCTGCCTCCGAGGGCCCGCGCGATGTCAAAGACTTCAAAGACTTCTACCCTTCCATAGCGGGTCAGGCCTACGCTTAAATTTATTATTATTATTATTATTATTATTATTATTATTATTATTATTATTATTATTATTTATTTTATAAAAATGTACCCTGAATGTCTTTTTTTTTTTAATTTATCCAGATCATTACATAGAAGTGCTGGAGAGGAAAGTGGCCTGTGAAAGTGACCTGACGCCCGTCGTAGGAGGATTCGTGGTGGAGAAGTTTGTGGCCACCATGTACCACTACCTGCAGTTTGCTTATTATAAACGTGAGTAGTGATGACGCACACATTTTTTTTTTGACTTCTCAATGTTTGGACTGTGTTTGCGCATAACTTTTCGTTTCTTAACCATAAAATTAAATCCTTTTTTTTTTTTTTTCTGTGCATGTTTCTCAGTGAAGGACCTGAAGAACGCGGTGCCGTGTGCAGCCAGCTATATGCTCTTTGACCCCAGTGATGAAGTGATGAAAAACAACGTGGCTTATTACAAGTTCCACAAGAGCCAGTGGGACCTGGTGGAGGAGGACTTCCTGCCCAGATCAGTGAGAGACACACAAACAGTTTTCACATTACACTTGTCTAGCGAAATAAAGGCACGTGCAAGGAAATATTCCCCTTTCTCTGCCTGAAACCAGTTTTAATATACAAACACACTCAATAAACAGTTTTCCATGACATGCATGAACATAAAAGAGACTTTGCTGTTAATCTGACATGACTCTGAACATTAAATATGCTGGTGGAAGCATTTATCTAAAATAAACAGCATCTTGTGGCAGATATGAGAATGTAAAAATCGAAATATTAGGATTAAAGCTTAAATTAAATTAATATTTCCCAGGCGCTGCACGTAAAGCCGATGCAGCTCTCGGCCTTCTTTCCCCCTGTTTTGTGACTTTGCTTCCTTGCGACACACAATAATTGTGTGCGCCTGTGTGTGTGCTTTGTGTTTGCTGCAGGAGGCAGTGCGGTACTACAATCAGACCACCATGCAGTTACAGATGCTGGAGTTCTCCAGACAGCGCCTGGTCAGCGATGATGAGGTTTGTGTGTGTTTAATTGTGTGTGTTCATGCACAGCGTAAAGCTCCTAGGCAACACAAGATCAAATCTACTATTAAAGAGGGACACAGACAATCTCTGTGAAGTCTGCTGGTGTGGATTAGATTAGGATGTTTTGCAGCTTCCTGCCTGTCCTTGTGTAACCCCACGGCTAAAATACTGGAGCCTTTAGTCTGGTCACATGACCCCATGCAGTACAATGTGGGCCCTGTGTGTGTCATTGGCACACACAGCCACGAGGAGGCATTGTGACACTGGCTTTAAAAGGTGTGTGTGTGAGGGCTGTCCCTGCATGAACCAGGATTACATGCTGCATGAGGCCGAGGCCAGGTTTGAGAAATGTTGTTGGGTGTAAACTGCTGCAGAGCTTCCTGAAGCAACTGGTTGATTCTGTCTTTTTGTGTGTGTGCGGGTGTGTGTGTGTGTGTGTCCACAGGGGGAGGTGATGGAGTTTATAGATGAGTTCCTGGACGAGGATAAATAGCCCTACGTTGGACACTGAAAAACACACGTTTTAAAACACAACAGCATCCGTCTGTATTTATTGGGATATTTTTTTAAGAGCTTTCTGGTACATCACTGTGTTTTTATTTTTTTTATCTCTGAAGCTCCACAACCTCAACATTTTTCCTGAATATTTCCCACTATGTGGACAAAGTATCCGGTTCGAAGGCGTGGACGTTTCAGCCAATGATTTTAAAGGCAATAATGATAATAAGGTTTTAAAATTTAGACTCACTGTTTTATGAATTCATTCCTCCACTGTGATTCTTGGTGATGTCATAAAAATAAAAATACAATGTTATTTCACAATAAATGTACATTTCAAATATCAGTCTCTTGAGGAAGCATTACAGTGTTGCTGATTTGATAAAATATCATAAAATAATGTCAATATTCTGGTAATATTTCCTGAAGCTTGACATCCATGTTTTCAGGTGACTTACAGGACCAAAAAAAAGAGACCATGTTACACAAAGAAAGCAGAAAAAAAAAATGGGGAATGTTTGGTATTTTGAGCTTGAATAGGAGCAGAACAGCAGGTCGCTCGGACCCAGCCAGAGAAAACACAGAGTTGTTTAATACTGTTTGAACATTGAGTCTCGGTGCAGTTTGTCACATGCTGATGTTAAAAAAAAAAAAAGAAGAAAACACAGGGGGAATATTGCCTGTGTGTGTGTGTGTGTGTGTGTTTCTGCTCCTCTCCTGCCTTTTTCTATTTTTGTCTGTGTAATATCAAAAAAGTGGATTTTTTCGGCAGTCAAGGTCATAGTGACACATCTATTCGACTCTGATGGACAAAAAAAATTGAAATGAAGAGCAAAAATAATACAAAAAAAATCACACATGTAGGAGTTTATTGTGACTAAGAGGACACATACTCACTCACACATACACTTTCCTTCCGTCATGTGTTTGCATAAAAACTATTATAATAAGAAATTCACCCTCCGCATTTAAACAATTGGTCAAAATCTGTTGTAAGATTTTTCCATTTATTTTCAGTGATACCCCAGCAGCTGATTTCTGTGACTACGCAACTGTTTGTGTACTACAGTACTTTTTGTGTTTCAGTGGAATAGTTCACGTGGCAGGCGGTGGGCGAGAGGTGTAGTGGTGGAAATGAGCCCATCGAGGTAAGGTCTGATGTGAACTGGGTTTGTTGTGTTGTTGTTACAGTACGGTATGTACACTATTTACACAAACGTATCGACAACGGGTACGTGCCCTCCTCCCCCATGAATAGTGTTGTGTGAAATTGCAGATACCACAATACAGAAATGGAAAAAGACAACATTCTTATTTCATGACCTGACTAAAAATAACACCATTCAAGCCACTCTTTTTGTATATAAACCAGCACAAACCACTGGATGCTGTGTTAGAAACATCAAAGAAAAGATTATTATTGATTGTTGATATTATACACTGTCATGTCTACCAGCCACCCGTGGTTTACGGCTAAAGTAAATCACTTACATTGAAGTCATAAGTCGTAACCAAGTTCATTTCATAATCTTTTTACATCACACAAATTACAAACTTTAACATCTGCGTTTTAACTGTATTATTGGATTTTTTTTTATTACTGTTAAAGAATCATTCAGAACCACTGATATCAAACCATATGTTCAATCAACTCATAACTCATAACTCCACAAGATATGTAGAAATCTCTTTCATGATTTTTTTTAAACACTCTAAACTGAGAGAATATTTCAGAATTCTACATCTAAGGTTTTGACTGTAAAATTTGGGGTAGTTTCTCTCTCTGTTGCCACGGTAGCACAGCATTGTTTAATGTCTGCATGCAATCCGCTTCTCAAAACAAACCTGAGACACACACACACACACACACACACGCACACACACCTGAACCAACATCTTTTTCATTTCCCCTCAGCTCTCCTGCCTGGCCCCCAATCATCATCATCATCATCATCATCATCATCATCATCATCATCATCATCATCATCATCATCATCATCATCATCATCATCATCATCATCATCATCAGGTTGGTTATTTTTTTCTCATATATTTAAACACAATGAACAGAGAAGAAGATTGAGATCAATAGACCTAGATCATTACAAAAATAAACACAACCCTCTAATGTCGACAAAAACGCACAATGTCCAGGAGCGTGTCAGCTCACACACAAGAGGCGGGTAGACCTTCTTCTTCTTCTTCTCCAAAACGGTCATCTCATCCAATCTGTTCCTTCACCTCCTGTAACTGAGTCCGCTCCACATGGTGAAATAAAGAGTGGCTGCTTTCTTCTCATATTCCTCCTGATAGGCCCCGCCCCCTCCCAGAAGTCTCCGCCCCTCTCTCAGTGTCCCTCTGTCTGTGGCTCCTACACCTTCTGCTGCATCTCTATCTGTTGTTGCTCCTGTCTGCTGTGACCTTTGCCCTTTCCGTTCATCTCGTACATGGAGCTCTTCTGCTGTTGCCGTCGGTAACACCACACGCCGACAACGGCCGCCGCGGCCAGCGCACACACCGCCACGATGATGGCCGTCACCGTGGGGCCGTGGCCGGAGGAGCCCGGGGGGCGCGGAGGGCAGTCCTCCCCCACGCAGATTGTCTCCCCCATCTCTCCTTCCATCTCCCCCCTCTCGCCCACCTCCCCGGGCAGGTAGTGCACCGGAGGGGCGGGGCCGTGGTCCAGGAGGAAGGGGTGCTCCGTCAGGTCCTCCTGCCACGGGTGGGTGGGCGCGGCTTCTTGTGTGTCGTAGTCCAGGGTGTCGGGGTACGAGGGGGAGTCAGGGGAGGGGGTGGCGGTGGGGGTGAGGTCATCCTTCACTCCCCCCTTTTCAGGATCCACGGTGAGGGACTCACGTTCCTCTGGAGAGCTGGAGGGCGGGACCTCGTCGTTGGGTCTGTCTGTGGGGGATCCTCCATTTTGCGCGTCCTCTATCACCACGGGGTACCCGTCCAGCCAGGTGTCGTCTGTGGTGGATTTACTTCCTGCTTCCTTCTCGGTGACGTTCTGTTTCCTGTCCGTCCCGACAGAAAAGGTCACGTGCTGCCGACCTTCATCTTCGTCATCGTCTTCGTGGCTATCGTGGTCGTGGTGGCTGTCCTGGGAATCGTGGTCTTCGCGATCGTGGTCCAGACCACCACGGTCGTCATCGTGGTCGTGATGACGGTCGTGGTGATCGTGCCCCACACCGTCATCGCCATCGTGGCCGTCCCGGTCTGGGTTTTCCTTCGAGTCTTCAGGATGCTCTCGATCCTCTGCGCTTTTGTCGCGTTTGTCGTAAGCGTCGTCTCGATCGTCGTACACCTGACCGCCGTAGCGCACGCGGTCGTCCTCGTGTTCCCCCATGTCATAATGGTCGTCGTGGTCGTCGTGGTCGTCGTGGTCGTCATGACGATCCCTTCGATCCAGATCATCGTGCTGAGCTGGGACGTAACGCTTCACGTCATCGTCGTCATGGTGACTGTCACCATGATCCTCATGATCTTCATGACCATCTCCGTCATGAGGATGATCGTAGCTCTCTGGTTCCTCTTCCTGCTCCTCCTCAGGATGCTCCTCCTGCTCCCTGCTCTCCTCTGAGTGACCTCCTGACTCTCTCGGAGTGACGGGACGTCCCTCCTCCTGAAAGGCCTCGGAGGGGAACCAGAACATGTGTTTCTGGGACAGAACGGAAACCGGAGCTTCTGTGGCCGCAGCTCCGTCCACCCTCACCTCCTCTCTCCTTTCCTGCTCCCGCCTCCGTGTAAAGTCTTCCGCAGCCCGCTCCTCCTCTTTTTCTCCTCCTTCTACACCTCCGGACTTTACACCCATCCCGTCTCCTCCTTCTTCTTCACGCTGCGCGTGCTGCTCCTGATCTTCCACCAGGCCGAAGCTGGTCTCCTGCTGGTCCTGACTCCTCCTCCTGTCGTGCACCTCCTCGTACACCTGGCCGTGAGCCTCCTCTGCTCTCTGGCCGTGGTCTTCTTCTTCTTCCTCTTCGTAGGAATCTATGAACTTGTCCTCGTAGTCGATGTGACTTTCTGTCCCATCTGAGGAAACACACAGAAGAAATCTTCAAATATAAAAAAAAACTTTTTTTTAGAGATTCTTATAAAAATAAAGTAATATGCATATTTATGACCCCTGAGGAATAAGTTAATCCACTACGCTCTATAGATTCCGATGAGGAGATTATTGAAGCTTCACTCAGCCGCTGGTGATTTAATCTTAGCATAAAGAGCAAAAAAAAAAATGGAACCGGCCTGGATCTGTCCCAAAAATCCAACTAATGGCCCAGCTGACACCGATTCAAAATCCAGCGCATAATTTCAAGGATTTTCAGGACTTTCTGGACAAGTAATATATTTTCCCTCTTGTCATCTCTCGGAGTCTGATTTAAAACAGCTTGGGGAAGAGTTTCTTCAGCGCACAAGCAGGACTGTGTCTCTGTCTGGGTTTTCTTTGTGTCTCAGCGATGAGCCGGGCCACGCTTCGGTATGTCACGCTGAGGTGTCACCGCCGCCATTTTCTGCCCCGCTCACAGTCAGGACTCTGTTTCCCCCCAAAAAAGCCTGAAATTGAACCACCGGTCACCGAGCAGCGGTGGGAACTAACAGGCCAAGGAAGTGAGGAGGTTGACCTCTGTGGGGTTTCCATGTCTGGGGTCAAAGCTCAAATCAAGGAGAAAAAAAAAGAAAGGGGTCTTTTTCTCTTTCTTCTGCCCCCCTCCAGCTCTCCAACATCATTTTCACACCTTTCTCACCTTTGACACAGATCTGCACCAGTCCGTACCACTCTCCACAGCTGTCGCACAACAGGCTGAAGGCCCCGTGTCCGCCGGGCATCGCGTAACCCGGCACGCACGTGTACAGCAGCTCGTCGCCCATCTCGAAGCCAGAGTGGCCCTGCAGGCGGGCGTGAGGGAAGGACGGAGGGTCTCCACACGGTACACCTGTCACCAGAGAGAGGAATTTAATACCAAAAAAAAAACACATTCCGCTTCCACATCGAGGAAATTGAAATCTGCACTAGATGGAGATGAAGCCTTCTGTATCCGGTATTACACAGAAAGTTATTATCTTCATTATCCAGCGTTACAACGTGATCGTTCCATATGTAAACGACTAAAGGGCAATAAGCTAAAGTAAAAAAAAAAAAGCATGACAACAAGGTCCCTGGGATAAATTCATAAAATAATGTTTTTATGTAAATGACACAAAATGAATATAGTTTAAGTTATCTTTTTCTTTTTCTTTTCTGTGTCACACTTTTGGGGTTTTATCACACTGGCTCAGCTGTTTACGATAAAAAAAAAGATATCAAATCTCTTCAGGGTGGCATCCCATAATATTCGGATCCAAACCAGGGACTGCCACCATCCCCTCTTGGATCTACGCCAGGGGAATATGGGTGAAATGTGTCCTCAGCTCCATCATAAATCGCTTCACACACTCAAGGCAGTCAACGTCAGCGCTAACACACATATTTGAGATTTGACCTTTGTCTCTGATGCAGAAGGCGTCCAGGTGAGCCGTGTCCTCGGTTCCATTTTCCGTTCTCACATCCATCGCTTTCAGTTCACTGCCCACAACGTTGCACACTGTGCTCCTGGAAACAAGTGGATACACACACATGATCTTTCTTTTTCATGGAATGAGAAGTAATGGCGTTCAGGGAGGTCACAATTAGAGCCAGTGTGTTAACTACTAACACACACACTCACACATGCACAGACGCACACACTCCCTTCGGTCTTTGTCAAGTATTTAACAGCCTTAATTGACTTATTTAAGTTTCCAAATACCGATGACACCCGACTTCTCGACAACTCGGGTTTCTATACAGAAGTGGCTGAAATGACCTCATACACAGACAGTTATTTAGGGTACTTCCTGTTCTTTTCGTCACCACCCGATTTGCTGCTTATTCAAATATTGTCCAGAGTCCAGAAACACACATCATGGCTCAGCCACGCTGCAGTATCAGCAGCCAGAGTCTGAGGCTCAATATTATCACAGCGTGGCACTTTTAATAATAAATGTTCCCATGCACAGGACCCAAAGTTACAGCCACCTCCATATGGAAGAATGGCAACACCACGGACTTTGTGTAGGACAAGTTCTGCGAGGACAGAATGACTAATGAGCTCAGTTGACAATCAAATCAACTGGTTTACACAGCATCGTTAGTCCATTTATCATCCAAAAGCTCCAGATAAGATTCACTCAGAGTTCCCAGGCCAATCACAGCATGATCTCCTTAGGGGTCAGAGTTTTCACACCTTTTCATTCATTAAAGGTTTGTTATTAATTAGGCATCACTCAGCAAAAACGGTGCCAGACCCGAGTTGTGGGTCCGCGCGCGCGCGTGTGTGTGTGTTTGTATAACAGAGTGAATCAAAGCATGGGTCCTTTGATAGAGTTTGAGTGGCAGACTGTGAGAATAGAGCCGAGTGAGTCATAGTGAAAAACTCGACGGCTCGGACAACACGCTGACTTCGGCTTATAAGGACAAAAGTCTGAGAGGGTTAGAGAGAAAATCTCCAAGAAAACAACCAGTGGGAGACCAAAAATCGCAAAGACATGCAGGCATGTCTGACTGTGTGTGTGTGTGTGTGTGTGTGTGTGCGTGTGTGTGTGTGTGAGTCAAAACGCTAACAGAGACAGTTAACGCTTTACCTGAACACACTTCTCAGAGGCCTCACCTTACACGTGTGTGTTCTCTATGAGACTGTGTGTTATTTCAGTCCACTGGTATTGTGGTGCGTGTTGCCCGCGGCAACAGATCGACGACGGACAGCTAAGACGCAGACGGAAAGAAAAAAAGTCCGTCTGAGAGAAACCTCTTTGTATGCAAAATGATGCAATTTTCGGTTAATTTAGGCAAAGTACCGCCGACACGGGTGTGTTACCTGCTGCAAACGTGTCAAAGACAGAGTCAGAGTTGGATGATACACTGTGAAACATGGGAGGTGGGTGTGAAAGCTGATGACCACTGTCCCAGAGAGAAGAGAGTGTACAGAGATTTTTAAATCAGCTTTCCCCAGAAGTTGAATCCTTATTTTTATAATTGTTGTTGTTATTATTGCTAAGTTGTCAAACACCTGACCACAGCGTTGCGTCCGTCTCTCTGTCTGTCCCCGTCTCCCGGGCGCAGAGAGCTGTGTGTCACGTTACCGTGGAGACGAGAGGTGTAAATGGAGGCGGTTGTCGACATGACACCCCGGCTCTGAATTCCCTCCTCCTCTAGGAGGAACAGAGGAGTCTTTCTCCCTCTCTTCCTTCCTTCCTTTTTTTCTCTTTCCCTCTTGAAATGTGTCACTCCGTTCTTCTTCTTCTTCTTCTATCTTCCCGCTCTCTCTTTAACCCGCCGCTACTGCCCTGCACTTCCTCTCTCTTTCATCACACACACACACACACACACACCAGAGATGACCTTTGACCTTTGCTAGAAGCCAGCAGTCAAATCCTCCTTTTTGCTTTTTTCCTTACCCCACTGTGCCTCCGTGGAGCCATCCACGGGTGCACGGAGAGAAGAAGCACTCCATCACCGCGTGACGCAGCTCCTCTGCTGAGGCCAGACGGGCCTGATGGGAGGCACATGCCCGCTCAGCATCTCTGAAGCCCCGAAGGCCAGAGGAGTTCCTCAGATCCGGCACAAACACTCGCCCTTTGAAACAGAGAGAGAGAGAAAACCTTTAAAACTCTGTTATTTAACTCGCATGGCAAAAAAAAACTCTTAGAGTGACAAGTGTGTGTCTGGACATACAGTATATATTCACACAGACAGCAATATTAAGATTATGTAAGAATCAGAAGATCTAGACATTTCAACGTTTGCAAAAAATGTTCTGTGGATACAATAAAATCCACTTGAAAATGGAAAGAAAAATTTAAACATCAGAAATAAATAGGGAAGGCTAGACCGCCCGCTATTAATATGAAAACGACATAATTCAATTCCATTATAATTACTTTGAGATTATGTAAAAATGGATTTAAATGATAGGACTAAATGAACAGCGCCCGTAAGAGCCTCGAGATCCACATCCATTACGCACAGAGTTATTTCAATGTTAAAGTGAAATATTTAACTCAGATTAAAGGAGGGATTACATTCCCAGGTGACGATCCCTCCGCGCGCGAGACGATGGACAGGTGCCGTTAATCCGCGCGTCAACATCGACAGTCTATAATCTGGGTTGATGACTGAGCTACATATTTCAATCAGTTATACATATATATACTGTATATGTATATATACAATTTATAACTTACCGCCTGCATCTACAGCAGAGGACAACACCAGAACGACCAGGCATCCAAAGAGCAGAGTTCCTTCACAACGATCCAGCATCGTAGAATCTCACTTTCTGTGATGGAAAAAGAAAAAAAACAAAAAAACAAAAACTTTAAACCGACTTCTCGTTCTCAATCTGGCGGATTAGAGTGATGGAGGAGAGCCGACTGCAGCTGTGCTCCTTCCCGCTGGACGGAGGCGGACGGAGGGGTAGGTGGATGGTGGTTCAACTGGAAGACAAGTCAATGGAAAGAAAGAAAAAAAAACTTTTCCAGGGCGAGGAGCGTTTCTCCACAAATATTTATTGGATGGAGCACCGGTGGGAAAAGTCACGGCTCTCCGTCAGTAAATACGTCACGGCCTCCACCTCACAGGAGGAGGAGGAGGTGGAGGAAGAGGAGGAGGAGGAGGAGGAGGAGGAGGAGGAGGAGGAGGAGGGAGCTGGTGCTTGCCCATGAGCAAGTCACAAAACCTGTGTGTGTGTGTGTGCATGTCCCATAAATATGTTTCATTGTTGGAGGTGGAAGCAGAGACTCAGGGTTATCACCATGTGCGCGTGCACTTGTCGACGCAACAAACAGCTGGATGCATGGATGCATCACGTGCATGAGGCCCAAGTCAGATTATCAGATTGTCCATAGTCAAGTAGTCCCAGTAGATGCTTGTTAATAAACTAATAACTATAACTGTTGACTAAAAAAACACAGCACTAGAGAAGTCAGAACAATTAGTTTAGTTTAGATTTATTTTTATTTTTTTAATAAAAACTGAAAATAATCTCCTCCTTTTGATTTTCAGTCGATGAAATGATGAAACAGATAATAAAGAAAATACATATTTTGCCTCCTTCTGAAAACTCCCCTGAGAGGAAAATGCAGACAGTCAGAGACAGGAGCAATGCAGATAGGTGTGTGTGTGTGTGTGTTTTCGTGCATGTGTGCGTGCGTGTGGGTACAGATCCTGGATCAGAGCAATCCTCTTGGAATGAGACTAGAAAAAAGACACTTGTAGAAAAAGAAACTCCCTGTAGAGTGACACATTTATTGGAGCTTCACACTTCATACTCATGTCTCTCTGACTCATTTCTTTTCTTTTTCTCATCCCACACTTTGCATTTTTGATGTCCCTCTCTCTCCCAGAGGACTCTCCAGAGACACTTCTGCATTTTAAAACCAATATTTAAAAAAAACATTTCTTCATCCTCATACACCTCTCATACCTTTGCCCATGTCCTCTTGCCCTCTGTCCGTTTTTGGGGGGGGGGGTTAACATTTATTATTATTATTATTATTATTATTATTATTATTATTATTATTATTATTATTATTATTATTATTATTATTATTATTATTATTATTATTATTATTATTATTATTATTATTATTATTATTATTATTATTATTATTATTATTATTATTATTATTATTATTATTATTATTATTATTATTATTATTATTATTATTATTATTATTATTATTATTATTATTATTATTATTATTATTATTATTATTATTATTATTATTATTATTATTATTATTATTATTATTATTATTATTATTATTATTATTATTATTATTATTATTATTATTATTATTATTATTATTATTATTATTATTATTATTATTATTATTATTATTATTATTATTATTATTATTATTATTATTATTATTATTATTATTATTATTATTATTATTATTATTATTATTATTATTATTATTATTATTATTATTATTATTATTATTATTATTATTATTATTATTATTATTATTATTATTATTATTATTATTATTATTATTATTATTATTATTATTATTATTATTATTATTATTATTATTATTATTATTATTATTATTATTATTATTATTATTATTATTATTATTATTATTATTATTATTATTATTATTATTATTATTATTATTATTATTATTATTATTATTATTATTATTATTATTATTATTATTATTATTATTATTATTATTATTATTATTATTATTATTATTATTATTATTATTATTATTATTATTATTATTATTATTATTATTATTATTATTATTATTATTATTATTATTATTATTATTATTATTATTATTATTATTATTATTATTATTATTATTATTATTATTATTATTATTATTATTATTATTATTATTATTATTTTTTTTTTTTGGAAAGGGTCTTTTAGGAAAAGGGCGAGTGATGGCGAGGAGGGGAGAGACAGTGATTCACACCTGCACCGTCTCGGAGAGGCTGGTGTGAATTATGTTTGCCACAGGTGTCCATGTCGCACATGTCCAGATATCACACATGTGTGTCTGATGGGTGTGTGATCTTACAGCACACACCCATCAGACAATCTGTGGATGCAAATACACAAACACACACACACACTCATGCACACACATCAACCACAAGACTCGTGTGAGTATGTGTGAGACCAGTCACTTCCCGTGTGGGACGTGTCCTGTCAGAGTGAGGCGTGTGTGTGCAGGTGTGTTAGTGACTCAGAGGAACCCATTGGTCATACTGGTACGGCCCAGGGACGGATGGACGACTGCTTTTCCTTTTGTCTCCATGGCAACGGCTACCTCACCTTCCAGGGCGGCGTCCCTGAGAAACAGGAAAAGGTAAAAAATAGTCAAACTATAACATTATTATTTTGGATTTCATCCATTTAAGTTAAAACTATTCAACCATATAAGCACCTTATATATCAAGAGTTGTTGGATTTATCATCTGAGGGGATGGACAGGACACATTCCACACTGAGCTGCCAGCTGAGTCAGGACCAGGAGCTATTCCTGGAGCTGAGCTCACTCACTGGACTTCTGATGAGGGATTGTTAATTATGGGGGTTGGTGACGGGATTGCAAAAAATGTAATTTAGCATAAGTATCAAGAAATATGTGTGTTCCTGCATACACAGTCTCTTATGTGTATTTTCTTATGTGCACATTTACAGATGCTGTTGCGTTTATGGTTCCACTAAAAATGATATTGAATGTAATAACAGCTGCTCTGAAAAAGGTAGATTTTTTCAGATGTATCTATATTTATTCATACTGGTAATATCTGATGAGTGCAATCACTAAACTAAATACGTCAACATGAAAATAATTCAAAATACATTGAAACACTTTTAGTCAAAAAATATGTGCTAGGGGAATTATATTATAAAATGCTAATTTCATCCAAATTTAGTGTATTAAACATATATTGTATTGTGAATAAGTATCCAATAAAATGTTGTGGGGTGGGATCTGGAGCAAAGGTTGGAAATAACAGAACATTTAATCTCAGATAAAATACAGTATATAATAAACACTGTGAGACTCGCTAAAATATAGCATATAAGTATATATTCAAAAGTTGAAGTATGGTGCATTGATGACACAGCATGTTTCATACACGCACTCACGCAATAAATACCGGTGTGTTGCAGGGATTATGTCCTGGTGACACTTCTGGATGAGCATAGATTATTGTGGTGGGATGGAGCGCCCCCTAGCCGTGGATTATGAGAACACGTCGTTCAGGATCTTTAACTCAAACTTCACACATGTAATCAAATTATTTACATTAATAAGGCATTCATTTGGAAAGAAATGTATATATTGCCAATTATTATGTCAACCCTGTTTCTAGAAGAAAGCAACCAATCTTCTGGAATCTACTTTTTTGAAAGTATTGAATCTATGTTAAACAAATTGATGGATTAAATTCAATTATAGACTGGCTCAAATTAGATTATTGTGCTGCATAATACCATTTCTAGGACAGAACCTTTTTTTTCTTATACTGAGGTTGTTGTACATCAGTGTGTGTATCAGTGATAATAAATGTTATATATATTTGCTTTTATGTGTGTACCTTTATTGCAATAATAGTTTGAATTAAGGAGTTCAGTCCAGTGCAGTGTATGTTATTAATTGTGTGTGTGTTTGTGAACGTGTCACGCGTGCTTCTAATGCCGAGACTGACAGATTAATAATCGCTGCACACACACACACACACACACACGCACACACAATCAAAACAAATCGACCACGCGTGCTCCTTTTTCCCGCAGCAATGACGTCACATAGCCCCGCCCCTTCCCCCCACCCCCAGAGTAAACACAGGAGACAAGGCTCGTGTCAATCGTCACTGTGCGGGATGCTGCGGGACCATCCGATGCGGGAACGATACTTCCACGTACCGCGTGCGTTTCTTACACGCTCGTGAGTCCCGGGAGGAGGAGGAAAGACGGAGGAGAAGGTGGGCGGCTGGCTCGCGCCGGGGCGATGAAGGGAGAGGCGGAAGTGAAGTCACTTGACGGAGCGTCCATGTTATTGTTGTTATTTTGGTTCGTCCTGCGATGAGACGGAGTCGCGGAGCCGCCGCCGCTCTGCGACACCACCGCCGCTAACCGCCGCACCGCAGGCCCCTAGCCAGAGACACGGAGCTCCGCTGACGGCTGGAGGGGGACAGAGACAGGGGGGAGGAGGTGGAGGAGTAGGCGGCGGAGGAGTTGGAGGAGGAGCAGGAGGGTTGAGGAGCGAGCTTCTCCGAGCGAGCGACCAGAAAAACGGCCACAAAAACAACCAGGGGCACGGGCTCGGCCTCCGCGGGGACCCGCTGCCGCAGACATGAACGGGATCACCAAGGGCCGGTTCGAGGTACGACGGCAGCTCCGGCTTCGGCTGTTTGTGTCTGCCGGATTTGTATAAGCAGTGTGTGTGTGTATATGTGTGCGTGTGTGAGTGTTTGTGTGTGTGCCGAGTGTGTTGTGCTAAGGCGGTGTGTTGGTCAAGGGTAATCCGAAATCCTGCGATTGTCCTGCCGCACCAAGTGGAGCCGAGGGCCGCGGGACAGGGAGGGCCCTGTGGCCGGCAAACACAGCCGGGGTTCGGGGCAGGTAACGCTGCACAGACCCGTGACAGGCTGTGAACGACACACACACACACACACACGCACACACACACACACGTTTCCTCACACTTCACAACACACGTCAGGGCTCCATTTCAAGGTTAGAATACTGCCAGACTTCACAACAACAAGTTACCTACACCATCAAAGCATCAACACACAACCAGAGGCAACACAGTTGGTGATAAAACAGGAATATTGATATTATTATTTAAATGCTGTATTTTACACAGTAGCTGGATTCCATGTAGTCGTTTTTATACTGTTGCATAGTAACAATAAACCAGATTATTTTGAGATGACAATCTGTTTATATTCAACTGTCATCTTCAAAGTCACTATTATCACAACTGTCAAATAGTGGATGTGTATGTGGAGTTATAGGATAAAAAGAAAATAGAGTATTAAAAAAAACGACTTTCACGACACCTTACTTTGATTTATGTGCAATATAATAATAATCAACACAGTGAGAATTCGTTTTCTCATAGCTTTCTACAGGCATTAAATCAAATCCTGCCAGTCCAACATGCTGTGACTCCCGTTGTTTATTATCTCCTCAAAAAATCATTCGCGCATTGCTGAGATTCTTTTTGACTTGATGGTACTTGACTGTCAGGCGTCAGGCATCCGGATGCCTGATCGTGTGTATGTATGTGTGTGTGTGAGTGTGAACAGAAGGCGGTGGATGTGTGTTGCCATGTCTGGGGATTTCTCCACAGAGCTGTAAGCTTCTTAGATACAAAAAAATAAATAAAAATACTGTCTGCTGTGTAGAATACGACCAAGATGATGCTTCAGAATGAATAACACCTGTCACCTTGTAGCTGCAGGCCCCAAAACTTATCACAGCATATGACCAAATCTAATTTCTTATTGTGGAGAAGAAATCTGAACCTGAGCCACATAGATTAAAAAAAAAAAAAAAAAAATCTAAAATTCTGTGCAGCCTTTTGTGCACTGTCAAGGAAAAAGGAGTGTGGACTGCAGAGAGATGGGGAACTCCCTGATTGGGAATGCTGCTCTGCTGGCACACACACACACACACACAGAGGGCACCAGAATGCCGAGGTGCTAATTTTTTATGAAAAATGCACGGTCCAGAGACGGCTGTGACCCCCTTCGCTGTCCTGATGCCAGATCTATGGCTGTGAGATTACACACCAAATACTGTTGCATCTGTCAACGTTTGTGTTACACAACAGAATGAAAGAGAGGGAGAGAGAGAGAGAGAGAAATCCCTTATTTTCTTTCTCATGACAGGAATCATCTCTGGAGATTTCCTTTATTTGTTTTTTGTTTGAGAAAAAAACATACAGGAAATAGTAAAAATACTATATATATAGGATATATATACATCATAAGATACTCCCTGATTGGGAATGCTGCTCTGCTGGCACACACACACACACACACAGAGGGCACCAGAATGCCGAGGTGCTAATTTTTTATGAAAAATGCACGGTCCAGAGACGGCTGTGACCCCCTTCGCTGTCCTGATGCCAGATCTATGGCTGTGAGATTACACACCAAATACTGTTGCATCTGTCAACGTTTGTGTTACACAACAGAATGAAAGAGAGGGAGAGAGAGAGAAATCCCTGATTTTCTTTCTCATGACAGGAATCATCTCTGGAGATTTCCTTTATTTGTTTTTTGTTTGAAAAAAAAACATACAGGAAATAGTAAAAATACTATATATATAGGATATATATACATCATAAGATCTAATTGTCTCAGTCTCAGTTTTAGTCCTAAAACAAAGGTTTTTTTTTTTTAAGATGAATGACTTTATTTTTATTTTTATCAGTCATGTGAAATGTCAGAATCTGAAGTTAGTATTTAAACTCATCATTGTGCTGTGTTATGGTTCTGTGCTTATCTGACACCAATCCCTGAGCTATGATCTCAGTGTGAGTGTGAGTGTGTGTGTGTGTGTGCGTCTGTTGTTTTTGACCAGGTGTCCTGGGGAGCGAGAGGTCAAAGGTCAGCGATGTGTTACAGAGGTTGTTTGGAATTAAGTCTATATTTAGTCCTAATCCTAAACCACCTCTGGCCTCAGAGAGAGACACTGAGTCAATAAACTGCAGGGCCTTGTGTGTTGTCACTTTTACTTACAGTGTGTACATACTGTATAGTGTTATACAATTATGGTTAATTCACTTCCTGTGGTCTGATAAGCCAGGTTTCTCCGTTTAACCAGCGGAGGACCTACAGGTGGTTTCACGCTGTAGTTTTGAATCGAAGAGGTTCTACACTTTTACTACAAGGGCCTTTTTTTGTGATTTAATCTGAGAGCTGATTGGAATTTCCCCTGGATTGTGTTTTCACAAAGGGAAGTATACAGAGTGCATCATAAAACTTAAAAAAACGTTTTTTTATGTACTTTGCTCAAAAAGAGAAGGTTAAACATTGGCCTTCAGTTTTTAGATGAAATGAGTTATTATTGCCACAACCAGGAACTGTTTTTTTTAAAGGTTGTGGGATATAGACCTGTTTCCAAAGAGTTAATCATTCTTTTTTTTAGGGATTAATGGATTACTGTTATTTTTTTTTAGAGAGGGATTTTTTTTGGGTGAATCCATGGATTTATTTTCTGGTTTAGAGTTTTTATTGTGTTATTTAATACAGGAGCATGTGTGCAGCTGTAAACATTACCTGGAGCTATTATTGGTTATAGATAATCAATAGGTGGAGAGTTGGGTTTCAAGATCTTATTGACTGTTGTGTTGTTGTCCCTGATTTTGTGTCTCTCTTCCTCCCTCTCTCTCTCTCTCTTTCTTTTATTGCATTCTCTTTCGAGGAGCTTGAACTAACTGGAGCAGTCTGAGAACCAACCTTTTCTCCTCCTGCGCCGCTCCCCGCTCCCCTTTTGCGTTGGCCACCTCTCACTGTTGGCGTGTGCGTTAGAATCAGCAGGGTGTCCCCCTCTAATTAGACACACAGCTTCTGAAGCTGAGGATGCCGCCGTATATCTGGCAGCGCGTGTGTGTGTGTGGGGCATTGCGGCATACTGTGTTGGGTGTTTTACCGCAATTTCAAATTCATGGCTGAACACCAGCCCACCTGATCTAGAATGTTCTGCCTCTGTTCTTCACGCAAACAGGTCTGACTTGAATCTGCCTGCAAGAGTGTGTGTGCACGCCTCTGTGTGTGTGTGTGTGCGTTTGTGTGTGTCCCATTCAGCAGATGGCCAGACATCCAGTGAGTAGACTAATTGAGATAAGCATGCCAACAAGCTGACCAGGCTAACAGAAGTCTAAGCTTGTAAGGAGGTGGAGGCCAAATGTAGCTCTGGCTTGTTTATTGGTCGACTTTAAGGAAGTAATGGTTTGTGTGACAACTTCAAATATAATAACATAAAGGCCTGTTTTATTATTATTATATTATTATTATTATATTATATTTACACATTAAGATGAAATTATGCCAGAGGCTTGTTCACATCTTTGTTTTATGGTGGATTCGTTGGAACGTGATAATGATGCTCTCCAATTTTAAGTTGTGATGTTTTGATTGTGATTGTAACAAGCTTGTTTGTGTGTCCTTGCTGTCGACCAACTCAAAGACACACACACAATCACACACTCTCTCTTAATGTCAGTGTTTATCTTGTGTCTCGGCAGGTGTTCTCGAACAGCGATGAAGCCCCCATTAACAAGAAGCTCCCTAAAGAGCTTCTTCTTAGGTAAGATTAATAACACACACACACACACACACACACACACACACATATTGACACAAACAACATATATCACAACATACCCTGGGACACGGGTCAAGGTCACTCATTACCTGAGGCGGCCTTGACCAGCGTATAGGAGTTGTGTGTTTTGTATGTTTGTGTTGTCGCCGGTGGTGCGTGTTGTGTTATGTGTTGGTCCCCATGACATATAGGCCAACGTGCACAACAGCTGATCATAAGTCTGACATCACACGTTCAATCGCCCGTGTTCATCCTGCACATTGATTTACAAGCTGATTTGTGTGTGTGTGTGTGTGTGTGCCTGTGGGTGTGTGTGTGTGTGTGTGTGTGTGTGTGTGTGAGAAACTCTCCTGGGCCTATACAAACTTTATGTGGTCACTCATTACCTGAGGCGGCCTTGACCAGCGTATAGGAGTTGTGTGTTTTGTATGTTTGTGTTGTCGCCGGTGGTGCGTGTTGTGTTATGTGTTGGTCCCCATGACATATAGGCCAACGTGCACAACAGCTGATCATAAGTCTGACATCACACGTTCACTCGCCCGTGTTCATCCTGCACATTGATTTACAAGCTGATTTGTGTGTGTGTGTGCCTGTGGGTGTGTGTGTGTGTGTGTGTGTGTGTGTGTGTGTGTGTGTGTGTGTGTGTGTGTGTGTGTGTGTGAGAAACTCTCCTGGGCCTATACAAACTTTATGTCTGTGTATGTGTGCTATAAATAGACAGTCTTAGCTGGTGGGGGTTTCCGCAGTGCCGTGCTCTTCTGCTTTCTCCAGCTGTGTCTCCACAGAGACGACCAGTGCACCCATTGGCACCAGCACACGCTCACTGGTGGAAAGAAAAAAAAAGACATGTTCTCACACGCACACGCCTGCCACAACACATGACCACTGTCACATGTCACATGTGTGATGTTGAGACACTTACACAACAGCTGTGAGTGGGACCCATTATGATGAGAGTGAATCTTGTTTATAAACCATGCAAAGTGGGTTGACTGGAGCCTTTTTCTTTTTAATTTAATTTAAGAATGTTCCTTCTGTGTGTCTTTAAAGCCAAAACCCCAACTATATATATATATATTTATCTACATACATAACAAATCAGCAAATGTTAATGAATTCATATTTGGGGAATGTATGTTTTCCAATTGATCAATGGTGTAATTGTTTGCAGCTCAGAGAGAGACACAGAGAGAGCGAGAGTGAGTTCAGAGCAGTTCAGGGTCCTCTTACCCAGAAGCACTGACTCAGCACCATCACCTCCACCACCCGCCAAATGCATGTATGACTGGCGTTACCATAGCAACAGCTCCCAGGCTCACAGTGAAGGCTTGACTCCCTTCTTATCTGGTAATGCTCGAAGGCCCAGGTGGACATTTAGTCAACAAATGGGACCATGCCCCATTAAAATCCTATTATGCGCCGTGTAATAAAATAATAAAAAACAAAAGGTGCAAGGTTTGATAGAGCAATCGGAGGCTATTCACTCCTTTTTTTTGTTTGGTCTGCCTGTGTTCCGGCAGCATTAGGGCTCCCCTGCACCTCCTAAAGTGGAAAACAGACTGCATGCTCACAATGATGTTGGATTTTGCTCCATTATATCTGCTGCTCTGCTTATTTTTTGTTAGAGCCAGCTTATGTCAACTCTATACAAGTAATAGTGTGAAACGCGTAGACACAACTCAAAGCAGGAAAAATCGATCGATTGATTGATTGATTTTTTTTTTGCCTGTGACTATGACCACACCAGGATTCTGCTCTGGTTGTTAAAGTCAAACTGTGTTTGATTGAAACAGACAGTCAATCGATGACCAGCATCATCGCCATTAACCAATCATTAGGGGCGCGGATCAATAAGTCTGTGGCCTGCAATAAGTACACTGTGCGTGTGTCTGCGTGCGTGTGTGTGTCAGGGGGTCTTGCCGTGGCTTTTGTCCATTGTACGCGTGCACTCCCTGACACAAGCCTCCGACCATAGATTATACAAGCATGTCCCGACATGCACCGGCCCAACAAACACACACACACACACATCAAAACACACAAACCCTTGTGTGCATCCATATGAAGGACACAAAGGCCGGCTCCTGTTTCCCTGGGGTTAAAAGGACATTCAGAGCCCAGCTGCACGCCACGTCACCTCTATGAATACCTCAACTGCTGTATAGATTCTCCCCCAGCTCAGAGGAGGTGTATGTGATGTCATGCTTTATTAATATGTATATATATATGTGTGGCTCCCAGGCCTGTGTGTGTGTGTGTGTCAGGCCTGTCTGAGTTCCAGAGATTACTCATTGGCAGATTAATGGATTGAGCTGACCCAGTAGCCGGCCGCATGCGGCTCTTTGTGAAACACTCCACAGCCATCAACCCAACACTGGGGATTGTTGTGCCTTCTACACACTTATACAGACACACACACACATATTCACACTGAACTCTTAATCTAACAAAACCACATTCATCTGACACAAACTCATCCTGTTTGTTGATTTTTTTTTTGTATCTCTTTCTAGAATATTTTCCTATTTAGACGTGGTCACCCTCTGTAGATGTGCCCAAGTATCGAAGGTAAGCACAAAGCCTGACCCCCTAACACACCAAAACCCTCCTCCCACTATAATTAATGATAACACAGATTTAATATTGTTGAAATTGCTAGAAACTGGTGCCCCCTGCTGGTGGTGTGTAAGTAGTCCGCTGCAGAGGAAAGCCATCCATCAATGAGCACGTGGCTGCTTCTCTTACAATAGCTCCAATTTATAATATGAATAAGTTTTGTTTTTATCTTTCATCTGTGTTATATTTAAGGGCAATTTTTCCGGTGTCAGCTGAGTTGTGAATTATCTGTATCTACACTGCACCAGTATGATTTGTGAAACATTAACTTCATTAATGTCGCACATTCACCCAGTAAAACTTAATATTAATAAATATATATATATATATATATTATAGGAGCCATTAGGGGTTCAGTGTCTTGGAAAGTTGGACTTGCAGTCTGGAGGAGCCAGAGAGCAAACCCGGCTCCACCTCCTGAGCCACTGCCAGTTTTTCACTCTCACTTAATTAATTGATGGAAGATGTGCATGAAGACACCCCACACACACTCTATCAAGGACGAAAACATAAATGTTACGATGACAGAGTCACCTTCATACTCCCTCTCTCTCCCTCTCTCTCTCTCTCTTTCTCTCTCTCAGGCGTGGAATGTGCTGGCCCTCGACGGCAGCAACTGGCAGAAGATCGACTTGTTCAACTTCCAGACAGACATAGAGGTGTGTGTGTGTGTGTGTGTGTGTGCACGTTGAGTAGCATTATCCAGCCCCAGGGCTTAGTGCTGGTTCAGTAGGCTTTGGTCCCGGCTGATCCCCTGTCCTGTGTCTCTCAGGGTCGGGTGGTGGAGAACATCTCCAAGCGCTGCGGAGGCTTCCTGAGGCAGCTGAGTCTCTGGGGCTGCCTGAGCGTGGGAGACGCCTCCATGAAGTGAGAGTCTCTCACACACCGGTTCGCTGATTACGGCGTGGTTTTTTAATTATAATAATAGGAAGCCATTCCCCATGTTGGTTTGATTACTCGCTCGTGTGTGTGTCCCTTTGCGTGACCATGTTTAAGGTTTAAGCCGCTTTGTGCCCGTTCTTACCAGTGGGACTGTGCTCTAGAAACGCTTTCTTTGATTCCATTTAATCTCACTTCACTGTGTACACACACACACACACACACACACCAACAATGGCTTCTATAAGCGGCTCATGTAAAGAAAGGCTGTATAACCCTGACATGAAGATAAGAAACATGCTCCCAAAGGGCCTGTAGACGCCACTGATAATTGGCTCCCGAGCAAATTCCCAGCATGCAACGTCATATTTATCCACTGAAGCTCCTCTGGAGTAAATTCACACACCGCCTCCCTCCTTTTCGCCGTTTGAACGTTTCCCAGGACGTTTGCTCAGAACTGCAGAAACATCGAAGTGTTGAACCTGAACGGCTGCACCAAGATCACAGACAGCACCTGCCTCAGCCTCAGCAAGTTCTGCGCCAAACTCAAACACCTGGATCTGACCTCCTGCGTCTCCATCACCAACCACTCCCTCAAGGCTATCAGGTAATGGTGAAAAAAACACCGCACAACCCAACAAAAAAAGACAAACCCATATCAGCTCAGGAAACAGCCCCTGAGAGCACCTTGTCACACATAACCTCCCGTGTGACTGTCTGTGTGCGTGTTGTGAATCACACGCGTGTGTCCGTGCTCAGTGACGGCTGCAGGATGCTGGAGACGTTGAACCTGTCGTGGTGCGACCAGATCACGCGCGACGGCATCGAGGCCCTCGCCAGAGGCTGCGCCGGTCTGCGGGCGCTGTTCCTGCGAGGCTGCACACAGGTTATCACGCACACGCTCCACACACAGGGATGGTAATGCATGACATTGTGGATCTCTTCTGTGATTGAGAATTTGCATTTTATCTGAACCCAGCTGGATGACGGAGCTTTGAAGCACCTTCAGAAACACTGCCCAGAACTCACCACCATCAACATGCAGTCCTGCACGGTGAGAAAAAGATGTGTTTGTGGAGTTGGAGGAAGGGCAGACGGATAATAATAATAATAATAATAATAGTAATAATAATAATAATAATAATAGTAATAGTAATAGTGATAGTGATAGTGATAGTGATAGTGATAGTGATAGTGATAGTAATAATAATAATAATAATAATAATAATAATAATAATAATAATAATAATAGTAATAGTAATAGTAATAATAATACTACTACTAATAATAATAATACTACTACTACTACTACTACTACTACTACTACTACTACTACTACTACTACTAATAATAATAATAAAATAATAAATAATAAAATAATGTGGAGTGAACAATGTTTATTTATTTCCTCTCTCGTGCAGATAACAGACGACGGACTGGTCAGTCTGTGCCGAGGATGCCACAAGCTGCAGATCGTCTGTGTGTCTGGCTGCAGTAACATCACGGACGCCTCCCTCACTGCACTGGGACTCAACTGTCCACAACTTAAGTGTGTCTGCTGTCATTTCCAAAAAATGGGTCAAGAATCATGATTTGCATGTGTGGTTCCTTGAAGTGTTTTTATCTGAACACCACTCCAAGAGGTCAATCTTTGTGTGTGTGTGTTTGTCATTTTAGGATTCTTGAAGCTGCAAGATGCTCCCATGTTACAGATGCTGGGTTCACTGTGCTGGCCAGGGTGAGAGTTGCCGTTTTGGTTTTTGTTACCTGTGTATTTTTGTGTGAGTCTGTATCTCTGAGTGGAGCAAAAATCTTTTTCACACAAAAGCTAAAACCGTTTGTTTATCTTCACAGAATTGTCACGAGCTTGAAAAAATGGACTTAGAAGAATGTATTTTGGTAAGAGGACCTTATAGATTCGTTATTGGTGGGATTCTGAACCAGACAATACATGTGACACATTCTTCCAGAGACTGGAAATATATGATCCCGTGAGCAGCGTGTAGACATGTGAGAACCGCAACTTTTAATCACGCGTGTTCTCTCTCCATCAGGTGACAGATAACACCCTGGTGCAGCTGTCCATCCACTGCCCTCGGCTGCAGGCACTGGTAAATAAATAACCCTCACACACCCTCCACACCAGCTCTGACCGTGTGCCAGGCCTCCTCCTCCTCCTCCTCTGACCGTCTCCTCCTCCTTCCTGTCTGCATGCCCGTGGAATATCTTTTAAATCCATCTCTCTGGCCTCTCCTGTGTGTGTGTCCCGTTAATAACAGTCCCTGTCCCACTGCGAGCTGATCACCGACGATGGCATCAGAGCCCTGAGCAGCAGCACCTGTGGGCAAGAGCGCCTCACGGTGGTGGAGCTGGATAACTGCCCCCTCATCACGGACGTCACCCTGGAGCACTTGAAGAGCTGCCACCGCCTGGAGCGCATCGAGCTCTACGACTGTCAGCAGGTCACCAGGGCCGGCATCAAACGCATCCGGGTCGGTGGTCAGCTGTTTTTTTCACTTAAATATTAACGCTTAACGTCACTTTTTAGCAGCAAAGGAAGAAAAAGAATACCTTTAATGACCCACTGTGCATACAGCAATTTTTCAACCTCTGCTCTCCTTCACAACAGGCCCACCTTCCGGAGATCAAGGTGCACGCCTACTTTGCCCCAGTGACCCCGCCTCCCTCTGTGCACGGAGGGGGCCAGCGTCTGTGCCGCTGCTGCATCATCCTCTGACAGTGGAGGGCCAGGGGGGGCCACCTCTGTCTGCAGGTCCTGCTGCTCTGATACGCACTGAGAGGGGGGGGGACGCGGGGGGAGACTGGGAGAGGAGGGGCTGGACCCGCTCGCTGCTCCTGATCACTCATCAATACGTTCACTGATCCTCCGAAGCCACCCCCTCCTCTCTCCTCTCGCTCACCAATCAGCTTTTGCAGCAGTACGATTTTTTCTTTTTGGGGGTAAGGAACATGGATGGATGGACTCTCTTTCTCCCTCTCTTTCGCCATAAGAAAAATTCTGCCCCCCCCTTAGGACGGCATACGGGCAGCTGCAGATATCGAGAATCTGAACAGTGGAACTACAAACGCATCATGTTAAAAAAAAAAAGAAGATGTTGTCAGTTCGCTCTTTGTGGAGTATAATTTCAACCAATCACGTGACAGCTCTGTGTGACCATTCTGCTTTGACCAATAAACACACAGCGTGGAGCCTGGAGCCTGGTTCTAGGAGATATACATCATAGATGGATACAAAACACTGATGCTTTGGCACAGCCAGTTCAGCTCTGGATTGTTTGGAAGAAACAGGAAGTCAGGACTGGGACGTGTGACATATTTGTGCATCCGAGAAACTTCTGTTTTGATTTCGATTCTGTTTGTACAGAGAAAGTTTTGCAATGGAAAAAAAAATAAGTACACTTATGGCAAACTCACTCAAAATTGTGGTTGGCCGACTTTCTTTTTTTTCAGTGCTTATTGTAATCGTCTATGCCTGTCTATACAGAGAGGGAGATGTTCATTATTTTTGAAGTGAAAAAGAAAAAGAAGAAACTGAACTTATGATTCACCATCAGTGACTAAAAGCCTGATGTTGACTCTGTGCTCTTGGGATGAGAGGCCTCCCCGGTGTACCGGGTGGTTATGTTGGCTCATAGGCCCTGAAATCCAATCCTGTCACTATTCCTGTGCACTAGCTCCTACTCAACTAATTAAGAATTTGTTTACACCCTGGATTAAATCGGGCACCTGAGACAAACTTGTTTACATCAGTAGGTTTCCTGTCTCCCTACTATTCAGAAATATGTTTAGTTACACTCATACAACTGTAGTATACCCGCCATTTATTAAGTGGAACAAAAAGTTTTAAATTAAAACTAATTATTAAATAAAGTCCATTATTGCTGTGTATATTTGGATTTAATCAGGGCTAACATTACTCCAAAATGGAGATGTAAACAGAGGCACCTCCATATTTTGACAATCACATAAATCTGTATATTTAATTTCATTTTTTTTTATTGGCGGTTTACTGAACATGTAAGATACAATGCATAGACTATACTCAGCAAACAAAACAGCAGCATTTCCCATGTATCCACAACACAAGTGAGCCAACAGGAAGATGGTGATCAGTCACGTGACAGCCCCAGAACCACTTTACTTCTACTCTACACCGACACTCCCTCAGATCAACAGGATCCCTGCATCATCTGTTCAACCATGCACAGTAACACGTGTGGGGCATGACATACCACCTCTCAATGCACGGAAAATACAACAACAAGAAAAAATGCAATATTGCACCGAAAGAGACAAGCAAATTGCTCAAAGCCTGTGGAGACTGGCAGGACTATGGACAGGAGAGAAGTAGGAAATGTTATGATGGACATAGCTGACCGGCTGTGACACTAATGACGCCCTCTCTTTGACAGTTGTTTTAACAGTTTTATGTTTAAGAAAAAAATAAAGAGGCAATTGAAAAAAATAAATCAATAAAAGTGACTAATAGTAAATGTGCTCCGTCTCCCTGGTGTCTCATTTATTATCGGACAGTGAACTGCGGCAAACTGAAGTTGCACCACTTTCACTGCTAGATGTCACCGGAGAGCCACGTGGATGGAGGACACACCCACATCCACTGTGCGACTTGTTTGATTTAAAACTCTGACAGAAAACCGCCATAAATCACTCAATGAATGACTAAACTATGTAATTACATTTATTTAACTCTTGAGGAATAAACGTTGTTTTTTTTGTAAGCTAATTATTGTAATATTTTACATCAGGCATCACAGCGGCTAGCTGTGCGGTGCCCAAGGACCCATCGGCCTAATGGGCTGCCAATGAGCCGCAGTACCCGGTGCCTCTCATCCGACTCAGCCGCAACCGTTATCCGCTCCCGCCTTGTAGAGAGAGAGATTAGCCCCCGCGGGGCTGGAGCTGCGTGCTTGTTGGGAAACTTTGGGGAGAGTTTATCGCTTAAGAAGTGGACAGCGGAAGGCCGGCTGACTTTCCCAGCCTGTGGTTATGGAATAGCGGGTCGGAGGGAGCTAGGCGGCAGGCCTGTGGAGGTCCAAACATTAGCTAGCTGTGCTAACTAGCGTGTTGCTATTTTTGTTAGCATAACAGATAGCCAAAACGGGGCTCTTTGCTGGTTTTGATGCGGATCTACTGAAGGAACGGGCTCGAGTGCACATCGGTGAACTTTTTATAAGTTTTAAGTTCACCTTTCAATCTAATATTGCGTATTTAAGAATCTAGCGAGCTAAATATGAGCCGCTCAAAGTTGAGCTTTTGTTTTGGTTGGTGTTAAACTAAGAGCGAACATCTTTTAGACGCAGCCTGTCGTCTCCTCTCCTCCACCGGACCAGAGTGGAAGACATTCCTCCGTCCTCCACCTCCACCTCCACCCGTCCCACAGTCTACTTGTCCCCTCGGCCGGCTTCAGTGGCGGGCCCCTCGGCACTCGGTGCCCCATGGAGGATCATGACAACATGGACTATTTTCACCAGCAGGTTCTGCAGAAGGACGTCACCCGCCGCTTGCAGGTGGGTCAGGACCTCATCGAGTACCTGAACGACCCGCAGCGGTCCCCGGACGTGGAGCAGGACAAGCCCCGGCTGGATAAGACCATAGACGAGCTAAGTGGATGGGTGAACTCCAGCAATTTCAAGGTGAGAGCTCCTTTCTGGGTATCACTGCAGCATCCGCCTGCCCGCTCGGTTCATTCATTCACCCACATAAATTGAGCCTTAAAACTGGAGCAGATGGAACTATTTTAAGATTTTAATATTTAAAAAGTAATGGCCTTAGAAGCTAAGCAAACCAAAGCACATATAATGTGTCTTTTCTTTTTTTTTTCCCATCCATCTTTTTAACACGCATACAAAATGCTGCATGTGTATTTATTTGAGCAATCTACAAGTCTATTCTTGTATCAAATTGTAATTTTTCCCTGGGCATTTAAAACTGGGCATTTAAAACACATTCCTGTGGTTTGTTGGTGTTTGCGTTGTTGTTTTGGCTGGGTGTGTGCGCGTCAGTGTTAGGGAGACTCCTTGTCAGGACTGTAGACTACTGGATGGGATGGGGGAGGGGCCTAAGCACCCATTGTTGTGAACCTTTTTTTTTTCTCCATCTCTCTTTCTCTCACTCAATCCCACACCTATAGTTTACTCTCAATCTCTGCTTTTTGTCGTATCTTTGTTTCCCTGTTCTTTACCACCTCTTTAATGTAGTGTGTGCACAATTTTTCCATATCTCCGAAATGCACAATTGTGACATTGTCTGTCCAGATACCACACTGGTCCAGACGGTAAGTTTACAGTCTGAAATCTGACTCCCTACTCTCTGTTGTAGTTGCCCTGATTGGCAAATCTCAGCAAGACTTTTTAGTGTGTGAAAATTGGGCGTATTGCATAACAAAAGCAGCCTAGGCCACTAAAGCACATTTAATAATGCTTTTCGCTAATGGTAGAAAATGTTTATTTGACATGGTTGTCAGACTCTACAAAGTCTCACAGGGTCTTGGTTTACCATCCAAAAACCACACTTGGTTAAGAGACGAAATAGTCCATTTAAGTGATGGTAAAAGAGATCATTATTTATGTTCATATATGTGGGTAAATTGTTTTTTTCGTGGACTCGCACTCAACATGTTCAAAGTGAAAAGGGTCCATCACAGCCACAATGTCTTCCTCAAATCTCAGCTAACATTGCCTGTGTCCAGATTTGTGTCTCTGTTATGTGGATGATGCCACTGTAATCTGATATCCGATCACTATCTGGCAGTGATGTGCCAGTGAGTCGTGACCCCCCCCCCCTCTCCAGAGGCCGTCACACTGCCCTTCGGCTTTAAGTGCCAAGAGCTGCACGCAAGGTGCTGCGTCAGCACAGGGAGGAGAGGAGAGATGATGCAGAGTTGATAGAAGGAGGAGGTAAAGGTGGGGAGTGGAGAGCGGGAATGATAAATTAGGTGACTGGAAAACACAAGTCATATCACAGACCAAAAACAATGTTTATATAAGGAGACTGTTGTATTCAAGTTCCTCTTTTAGGAATGAGTAAAACACAATATTCCTTATGTACCCTTGACTTCCTGTCTACTTTACTTGTATGTCCTTGACTTGGGCTGTTTTTTTTTCCGTCAGTGAGTCTTTCGGTTCTCCATTCTGCAGTCTATGTACTTTATCCTTGCCCTCCCTTCACATCATCACATAAATCTCTGCATTAATTTTGCATGTAGCTTTTATGGGCGGTATGACCGGACACTGGCCGGACTGCCGGAAGATTGATTCTGCTGCATGATGGTCCTGCTTCTCCTGCACACTCTTTTGTGGCTTTTTACTCCAAACAAAGATGGGAGAGTGAAACATGCAAAATCATTTGGAATAAGAGGAAATGTTTAACTCAACCTACAATTCAAGAACACTCTCAGGTGCTGCGTTTACTAGTTAAATGTATTGCACTACAGCATCAATACATTGGTATAACATCTTACAAACAACACAATCATTTTTTTGTCCTTGCCAACTCAACTTCCTGAAGGTGCGTCATAGTAAAAGCTTTTTCCACTCAATAGAATTGATGGCAGCTTTTAGTAAGGAAGCAGCTGCAGGACCTGGTGTGCAGAGTTTAGTTTAGGGAGGCACAGACAATGGTGTTATCATGTTTTTTTTTCTTTATTAACAATGGATGACTGCAGAGTTGCTTATTGCAGTTTTGAAAAATCTCCGTTCATTGCTAATCTCTTTTCATTTTACACAGTTATGACAGGCCAGTGAAAACAATCTTATGAATTAAACGTATCCGGGCCAATGTTTTTAATACATTAGGCTAATGTAATCTGACACTACATGAAACACGGACTTTCTTTTTTCCCTTGTTTTCTATCAAAACATTTTGTAAAATAATTAAAAATAAAATCTGCTTCATGTTGAGCAACACATAGTGACCACAGAGGTGAAAGTGTGCACGGATTTAACAACACAGCCAGAGTGTGGATTTTAACTGGAACAGGCCTCCATTCACAGACGATTAAATCATGAGGCAGCCCACCTAAGACCCTAAAGAAATAGTCATCACCATAGTCAATTAATCTTAATGGAAAAGATCAATGGAATAACCATATCATTTAGAGTTGTATATAATAATTTAATATTTCTTACTACTGAAGAACAGAGAATTTGCTTTTCTTTGTCACGCACAATAATAAATAAAGACCCAATCTAAATGTTTCAGGCCTCGACTCCCATCAGTACACGTTTTGTTCTCTTCCAAATGTGACTGTGAGATACCAGAGCCACAAACTGCGTTTTTCTATCCACTCACTCCCACTTTAAGCTCCTGTAGAATCCAGAATCAGCCCCTGAACATGTTATTCGAATTACCAGACTTAAGCCAACGTACGCAGCAACCTGAGTCCTCACAAAGAACCATTCATATGAGGCTAAATATTGACCCTGTTTTTTTTCCCAGCATACCACAGCCTCTCCTGGTGTTATGAAGCTGTGTAGTCTGGTGATGCAGGCATGTGTTGGATAGTGTTGGCCAGTGTATTTATGGGTTTGTGTATCCCCCTGTAAGACACGTCGTCTGTCCACACGCCTGATGTTTGGAATACTTTGGGGGTGACACCTCAGATATCCCCTTTCCTTGCCTCCTCGTCTCCTTGCGCCAGATGTTAACAACAGCTGGGCCTGTAGAGCAGCAAGGATAACAGGCCCAGGCCCTCTCCATCAGGCCCAGGCCATCTCCTCCTCCTCTGCCTGGCTCCATATGAAGATGCCATATGGCTTGTTGGGGTGCTGGGTGGAGGAGGAGGGGAGGGGTGGAGGAGGGTGGCAGCTTCCTTCCTGTACTCTCTTCTTTCTTCCCCTGCTCCCCTTTAAATTAGGTCAGTGTAGGGTTGTCATGTTGACCTTCATTCTGAGCTCATGATCTTCTCCAGGTGATTTTTTGCTTTTCTGTGGTTTTACTTGGCCGTTGTCCCTGGTATTATCCCTCCCAATCCCCCTATTTCTCTGTGGTTACCTTGCTCTGCTCCTGCTTTGACTAAAATAGGTAAAAAACAAAGAACAGCAGTCTGCCTCCCGACTGAGCCGGACGGAGGAGTCTGGAGAGAAGGGATTTAATGGATTTTCTCTTTTGGACGCTTCAGTTTCTGCCACAGCGTTGCCAAAACAAGCATTCCAGCTGCACAGCGCAGTGTGGGATGGGATCCTAATCAGAAACACAGTGGAAAACTCAACTTTACCACTACACACACACACACACTCGCGCGAAACAAAAAATCCAGTCTACCTTCCCCCCACAAGTCGTATCACACAAGTCAATATTTCTTTATGAGTGAGCTAATTTAGCGCAGTAGAGGAAAATATTTTATCCATAAATACACATTTTCAGCCTGAGTGAGGCATAATCCTATAAAGTATTTGGGTGACGAATTAAACTTAACTCAACTTCTGTCATCTTAATAAAGAGTGTGTGTGATTTTTACATCATGAGAAAATGAAATGTACTTTTTTTGGATTGTTTCAAACGTTTTATTTACATGGAGTTTCTCACATTTCCATTTAAGCTTATGTTCGCACATGTGTATGTAAAAGAGAGGGTTTTTCATTTGGAATGAAACAAATAAAATAATTACAATTTAATAACCTCTGCCTCTGTCTAATTGTGTTTTGTAGGTGTCATTGATGGGGATAGACATCTGTGGTGCGTTTGTGGACCGCTTGGGAGAGCGTTTCAAAGGTTACCTGGGAACAGGTGAGCTATCTTACATAATCCCAACCTGGATTTTTTTCTTTTTCAGCATTTTGTCATCTTTTAGTCTCTCGCTCTTTTGCTAACAGGATTATTAAGATCTCTCACTGTGTTCAGCTCGAAAGTGAATGACTTCTGCAAAGTGCTCTCTCCATTATCCTCAGCCCTGAGGAGGGGAGGAGTTTACGCCTCTGGGTTTAGTACTTCCCAAACTAAATAATGAAAGTGACAATTACCACACTTTGCTCTGCTTCATTGCTCCATACTGTGTTGATTGTGATGGTTTGCGTATTGTTGTATAGACTCCTTTTTTTGTGTCGGTGACTTCCACATTGTGGTTCCTCTTACACAGACCAGCAGCATTGATTTGTAGCCTGGCACCACCCAGTCTTATATTATGCATCTTTATTTAGGCTCTGATTTGTGTGTCACTCTGTGTCTCACCCTAATACACCCCAAAAAACCACACCTCACATTCATATGACCTCATAGGCTGAATTTGGTGTCAGATTACATGTGTGTGTGTCTGTGTGAGTCTGTGTGTGTGTATTATGTCATGTCAGAGCCAGCCCTTGTCTGTGCCCACTCAAGGTGTCACCAGCTGTCTTTGTCAGACACACCGACTCAGGGCAACGACAAACACACTCAGCCCTGCAGTGCGGCTCTCGGATTATTGGACCTGTCACACTGTGCAGAGTCTGCCACTCACACACACGCACACACACACATCTCTGTGTCTAGTAGAAGTGTGTGTGTGTGGCTGATGGTAAAACCATCTCTCAGCCACCGCTGGCTTTGGAATCTCCCTCCCTCTCTCCATCTGACTTCCATCTCTGCTTTCCTGCACTCTCTCCTCCCGCACATGCACGCACGCACGCACACACACTCGCATACAAACTCTCTGAGGGGAGGAAGATGAGATCATTGAGAGTGACTGTATTGATCTAAAGGTCTGATTCATTGTAGAGGGCTGCTGCCATTACACCCAGTTACACAGGCCTCGACTCCACTTCGGGCCATTTTACCGAGTAGTTCCCAGATGTGAAGAGGAAAGTGAATTGATAACACACCTGATTGATCAGAGGACGGGATGTGATTGGCTCAGCTGTGGCGAGGTTTTACAATGGAAAACGATGAGCCGCACACAAGAACATGTGTGTTTTCATCTTTACAACCGAAGATGACGTTGTTATGTGCAACAATGCCCCCCCTGTGTGTTTTTTTCTTTCTGTTTGAGGGAATTATCATGGTTGCCGGGGCAACTAGCTGTTATGGTAACACAATGTATGTACACACACACACACACACACACACACACACACACACACACACACACACACACACACACACACACACACACACAGAGGAAAAGGACAGATGACATCACAATGTCACCCTTCCCATGCTGATGTTCCAGACGAGGAATTTGAGTGTGTGTGTTTGTGTGTGTGTCAGTTAGAGGGAGGTTTTGAGTTTTATGTAACTCACAATGTTTTGTGTGTCCCGTGTGATTGTCAAACAGAGAGAGACTCAACAGATTTGGCTTTTTGTGTGTTTAAACTTGGTCCCAGGCTGCTGACTCAGATGGATCCATTTAAACCTCCACATGTTGTAAATATTGGACTTACTGAGTTCACACACACACACACACACACACACACACACACACACACACACACACACACACACACACACACACACAGAGACACACACAGAGACTCACAGAAGAAAAGGACAGATGACATCACAATGTCACCCTTCCCATGCTGATGTTCCAGACGAGGAATTTGAGTGTGTGTGTTTGTGTGTGTGTCAGTTAGAGGGAGGTTTTGAGTTTTATGTAACTCACAATGTTTTGTGTGTCCCGTGTGATTGTCAAACAGAGAGAGACTCAACAGATTTGGCTTTTTGTGTGTTTAAACTTGGTCCCAGGCTGCTGACTCAGATGGATCCATTTAAACGTCCACATGTTGTAAATATTGGACTTACTGAGTTAAGGGATAAGGCTGGAAGGACTACGGCTGTATTTATTTATTTTTATTCTCAACAAATCTCATGAAAAGACCAAAACTGATGAGGCATTAATCTCTCTGGGGACGTCAGCCAATTGGTTCCTACCCAGACGCAAATTTTAAAAATAAATAAGTCAAAAACATTCACTATTTATATTTAAAAAAAAAAGGGTTAGATAATGTATTCCCAAAGGCAAATGTTACTTAAAACTGAAGTAAATAGATCATTTGTTGTGTCTGTTTACAGCTCTGAATTTTTCATGCCAGTGTGTATGGCAAGTACAATTTTTCTTCTGTTATGACGCTTCTTTGTATATTACTGAATAGATAATATGATGAAGGGCTGTGTTTGTCTATGGGGGGGGTTGAGGTTATTTCTGGGTTTCCTCCTGGCCTTGGTGATTTTTGGGTCTGTCCTCGTTGCCCTGGTTACACACCAAGTGTCGGTGTCCGTTGTGTATGACTGCCATGAAAGCGTTTGACAATACTTTAGTCATGGTCCAGTTACAATTTTTTGTTTAGCTTCTGTCTTTGAATGAGTTTTTCCACACACACACACACACACAGACTGTACTAATGATGGACACACATCTTTGAATATATTTGTGTTTTATATGTTTGGCATATATTCAGATTCATGTGTGACCTAATTTCCTCTGTACTAGTGATGTAAACACTGAACTGCATTTTTACATATATACTGACTCTAATGCTGCTCACTCTCGCTCCCTCCCTCCCTCCCTCCCTTATCCGGGCTCTGTTTGTGTGTGTGTAGTCCTGCCACCTCTGGTGGACAGGCTGGGCGATGGGAAGGACCAGGTCAGGGAGAACAGCCAAGCTCTAATCCTTCGCTGCATGGAGCAGACGGCCTCGCCCATGGTGAGGCACAAACACACACACACACACACATGTACATTATACACAAACCTCAAGATCCTGACCCTTCAAATACTTTTAGATTTACTATTTCAAGCATCACATGGGGCATGACCAACACGAAAACAAAAATAAGAAGTCCAATAATAATAAATATTGGTTATTCTTGTAAATTGTCTTAGGACTGTTGAATATTGAGTTCAGTAGTTTTATTTAATATTTTGTCTACTAATGTTAATCACCCGTAGGTCAATTGTTGCATATGAAAAAATGCTAAATAAAGATGCTGAGGAGACGGTGAGATAAATCACAGCTGCCTCCACTATAGCAGTAAGGGCTCCCTCTTCTGGATAACTAAGAAATTCCACAGGGCTCCTGTCACTTTTCCCTTTTGTGTTATCCACACACACACACACACACACACACCACATTTACACAACTCCACAGACTTGAACTTTGTCTGTGCTCTGTAATCTGCTCAGACCCCAGATGAGCTGCCTGCCAGACACGTCTTCTTCTTCTCATTCTCACTGACACTCTCTCTCTCTCTCCCCCCCCCCTTCGTCCACACCTTTCCTCCTCTCGCTCTCCTCTTTCTCCAGTATGTTTGGGAAAGGCTGCTTCCTGGTTTCAAACACAAGAACTTCCGCAGTCGGGAAGGGGTCTGCTTTTGTCTCAGCGCCACGCTCAACTCGTGAGTAACTTCCCCATCTTCACCTCCATATGTTTCAGGTTGAAATGTGCAATCATGCATAGCAGGAATTCTTCACAGAAAAAACATTTTAATTAAACGTACATCTTATTCCTTTCCATGTCTCATTGCTGCTTTTCATAAGCGTGTCCCCATTTTGTTTGTTCATGAAACACACAATCTCTGTCTGCAGGATTAATCCTCTTAACTGTTTGTGCGAGTCTGTAGAGCTGGAACACGTGGCGCCAACACCTCTGTCACGTGACATTAGTCTTTAAGCATACATGTTGCCATGTGTTGTGTTGTACGAGGAAAACAATGCCGGCTTGTTAGGAGACATTTTTTTCCCCGGAAGCCACAGGAGGTCTCAGATTATACTAAAATAAAATAAATATTTTAATATTCAGAGATATAAGAAAGTAAAATTGATCTCAAGCTTATTAATTGTGTATGATTGCTGCACTTTGTATGACTGTGGCTCAACGACAATTTCAAATCAGCGCAGGTTGCATTTCCCACTTTCCAGTTACTTCACAAAGCAAATTTGACTGTTAGCGTCACACTGTTACTTTTCAGCAGGTGCGACTCTTGGAAGGTGACACTGATGTGCTAAATACTAAACTGCTACCCAATAGTCAAACAAACAAAAAAAGTATATTGAGCACAAGCGGTGATCAGTGTAGCCCCAGTAGGCTTAGAAAATATGAAGTTATTGACTTGCTTCTGGATTTTCATCATTATGTGTTTTTATTGTGTTGGTCACATGGCTCAAAACAATACCCAAAAACGATACATACAATGCTGGCTTTAAACTATTTATTTTCCCTACTGATCATAAAGGCATGTCTTTTTGACTCTGGAACAATGTGAGGTGAATGGAGGCAGGACCACATTAGGCAGCGCAGCCATGTGTCGCATCCCGATTTACATTGCCTCTCATTTCCTTTTCCACTCAGGTATGGACCCCAGCACCTGAGCCTGAGTAAACTAGTTCCTCATCTCTGCTCTCTGACAGGAGATCAGAACCCACAGGTGGGAAGCTCTATAGAATATAGATGACGATGATCAATATTCCTGCTTGTCTGTCTGTCTGCTGTTGAGTGCGTGCGTGCGTGCGTGCGTGCGTGCGTGAGAGAGAGAGGTTGGTTAAACCTTCCAAGTGATCTGCTTCTCTTGTCTACCCAATGATTATCTACCCACACGCTGTCCAGACCAATCAACTTGGCCACAAGCCCTGCCCACCTCTCAGCTGCGGAGAATCCCTTTAATGACACAGTGACCGGCCCCCACATAACTAGCAAATCAGATTGTGCCCATTAGGGGGGGATGAGTGCGGGGCCTTAGGGTTTTTTTTTATGTGTCTCTATTTGCAACCTTTAATCTCTCTTTAATCCCACACAGTGGAGACATATTGTAATCTGTACGGAATTATTATGTAATATTGCTCATAATCTCCCTTATTTCAACACACACAAACACATACACACACATATCCCCTTTGTGCACACTGTTTGTTGATGTGTGTGCGTGCTTGTCATTTTATTTGTGTGTAATTGGTTTAATGTTTTCCGTTTTGTAGGTACGCGAGGCCTCCATAACTTCGTTGGTGGATGTTTATCGTCACGTCGGGGAGAGGGTCAGAGCAGACGTGGGAAAGAGAGGCCTGCCTGCCGCACGGTGAGTTGTTTAGTCTCTGTCTTACTGATCGTCTCCATCCGCCTCGGCTCGGATGGTCAGTTGTGCAGTTGTGTAGTTGTGTACCTCATCGAGCTAGGATTTAAAGTGGTGTGGAGGGTCTGCGGGTCCTGTGGCCCTTGGCACTGGGTCTGTCCCAGGCCACACCAAGCACCACTCTGCCCTTCATACACACAGAGCCACTTTCATCCAGAGCACAATGCTGAATGTGGGTGGGTGGAGGGGGAGGTACAAAGGCGTTGTTGAGGGGTTATTCTAAACACACGTTACCCCCGTCTCCACCCCCCCTCCCTCCTGTCTCCCCATGGGTGAGATGGGAGCAGCAGCCAGCGCTGTGTGCTGTTGAGTGTGAGCCGTGTGTCTGTGAATGCTGGCCGTGTCAGTGTGTCATGTGTTGCTCATATCAAGCCTGTCTGTCTCCAGTGTAAACATGCTGTCTTATATAGACCACTGCATGTGCGTGTGTGCGCATTAGTGTAATGTTGAAGACTGCAGACTGATGCAGTGATTTGCTTTTTAAATAATGCATGTTTTTGTCATGATATATTCTTTTTTTACTTTCTTTTCTGATAATATTAGGGCAGTGGTATGCAGCCGGGGTGGAGGTCCACTGTGTCTGTGACTGTGTTTTTTGTTAGTATATATGGTTTCCTATGTGGAATGCAGAGCCTCAGCCAATATCGTTCTGTCACAATCACACATCAAATGTGCAGAGTTAGCATCAGTTAATGTTGAGAAAGGGAGGGTCGGAAAAAATAATATAGAGGACTCCAGAGAGAGAGGGGGAGGTGGATGATTCCAGCTATTTATTACTCAGTGGGAAAGAATAAATCCTGTAGAGCAGCCTTCTCCTACCACCGGTCCCCAGACCGGTACTGGTCCATGAGTCACTTGGTACCGTACCGCACAGAAAGAATTATTAGCACCGTATTGACCCGAATATAAGATCTCTAAAAAAATCTCGATGTCCGAGTGCCTCGAGCTGTGTCACTCGGACATCGAAAAATGGGTGAAACTGGAAGATACTTTTGTGCTTTTTGACCTTTCACTTACTTCCCAATGTCAGAGAGACACGGGACCAAGACCAGTGCGTTCGGGGTCCCTGAAAACCCCTGGGTACCAACTTTCGTCTTTTTAGCAAAAACCCTTCACCAAAACCCTAACCCTAATTCCAGTGTTATTACCCCTATAAGTGTGGAATTAGGGTTAGGGTTACCGAAACCCTAGTTCCATTCTTATAACCCCTATGAGTGTGGAATCAGGGTTAGGGTTTTGGTGAAGGGTCGCTGCTACAAAGATGAAAGTTGGTACTGGGGGGTTTTGAGGGACCCCGAACGCACTAGTCTTGGTCCCGTGTCGCTCGGCCATTGGGAAGTAGGTCAAAGGTCAAAAAGCATGAAAGTATCTACCAGTTTCACCCATTTCCCAATGTCCGAGAGACACGGGACCAAGACCATTGCGTTCGGGGTCCCTGAAAACCCCTGGGTACCAACTTTCGTCTTTTTAGCAAAAACCCTTCACCAAAACCCTAACCCTAATTCCAGTGTTATTACCCCTATAAGTGTGGAATTAGGGTTAGGGTTAGGGTTACCGAAACCCTAATTCCATTCTTATAACCCCTATGAGTGTGGAATCAGGGTTAGGGTTTTGGTGAAGGGTCGCTGCTACAAAGATGAAAGTTGGTACTGGGGGGTTTTGAGGGACCCTGAACGCACTGGTCTTGGTCCTGTGCCACTTGGACATCGGGAAATGGGTGAAACTGGAAGATACTTTCGTGCTTTTTGACCTTTCACCTACTTCCCAATGTCCGAGAGACGAAGGGAGCCGGGGGACTGAACCAACGTAGCACATATTATTTCCATTTGATTTATTATGAGAGATTGAAAGATATGTCTTGAAAAATTGCCACATTCTCTCCCAATTACATCTGTTATTCACAGAGATTTTTTTTCATTACATTTTAAATTAAAAACAAAGGAGCCTTATTTAGCTGCATAACATGTCTAAAATACAAACACCTAATATTTAATTATACTTAGACATTTTGAAATTGTATTGTCTTACTCTTTCTTTAAAGTGAAGGGGGAGTTTGTGTTGTGTTAAGCTCATAGAGCACTGTGCACACAATGATCCCTGATCGTCACACACACGCAGGTTACACCAGGTTAACACACTCACTCGCAGTGGGTCAACTTGACTCCTCAGACCCGTGTGTCTGACCCGACTCGCATTGGATATCAAACAGACACCACATGGGTCTCTGCTGAATTTGGGGTGGCCATCTTCACTGAGTCTCTGTGTCCAAACACAGATTTAGAGCGTGGTGTAAAAGGAAGGGGGCGGGTTGTGTGTGGAGACATGATCCTTGTATGCAAAAAAGAAAGGATAATTTAGAGAATTCTAAAAAGAGGAATATGAGTACGCAGGCGTGAGGTGAAAAGGAGATGGGACGAAGGGGTTTGGGGGGCAACGTCTGCTCCTGGCTCTACAAGCCCTCCCCCCTCTGATGAGTGTGTATGTGTGCGTCTGGGTATGAGGGGGAGGTTATGTAAAGGGTAACTGAATATTTTTGCGGGCTGTCACACACTTGTCACACACGCACACACAGACACACACTCCTTGCATCCCCGTGGGGATTCAGTGTGTATGTGCGACAGTAGGCGGAGCTTCATCGCATGGCCGTACCATGCGTTGGTCTTTTTTGCCTCCCCTCCTCTCTCTCTCTCGCCTTCTCTTTCTCTCACACACACACACACCCACACACACTCCCTCCCTACCTCTCAGAGCCACTGCACCATGTTGGATACAAAGAGCCGAGGGGAGCTGAGGATCAGTGTGTGTGTCACTAGCAGGGGGAGCTAATTCAACGTTGCGCAGCAACCTATTCGTCGACCCACCGGGAAGCGCTGAGGCAAACCAGTGCAGAGGACTGTAGGCTCGTTTATTTTTTATTCTAAATGCGCACATTAAAATGCAAATGACGAGAAGGGAAGCACGTGAAAATGCGGCGTGGCTGAGCAGCCCGTTAAAATACTAATCGTCACTTATCAGGAGGCGTTAATCTGCCCGGTTACACTGACACCATCAGACAGACGGAGGAAGGTGGGTATTATTGTTATTACTTTTTTTTTCTGTGTGAGCTCAAGTCTATGGTCGGAGGCGAGAGGACATGTTGCTGGGAGGCGTAGGTCATTGTGTCTGTTGTGATTTTGTCAAACCAGTCATGTGTGTACTCGCACAACTGAGAACGATGGATGCTTATTTATTAATTTTTTTCTATCTCAAAGGTTTTTTTTGCCCTGTTACTATGCAGACTGTGCTACCTGTAAAATAAGACAACAGGCCAGATCTGGGTTAAGGTTGTGTGTCTGTGTTTGTGTTTTCTTGCTGTCTTTCTGACTCTTGTCGTGTTACCGTTGCAGCTTCATATTCAGTATAATATAGACACACCCACCATCAGGCAGACAGGCAGGCTGTCCACATGTTTCCATTGATGATACTCTCATGGGGATCACAGCATGGTGTGTGTCTGTGTGTGTGTGCGTGTTTCTGATTTTGTGTGTGTGCATCCATCTGTCTGTGCACATTTCTTCGTCTTGATGCTGTGGGTGAAGATTATTTCATGCTTTGAATTGTTCCTAATCCGTCTCTGTAGACGTCGCTCTTTCTGTTGTTGTCATGACTTTGTGATGTAGTTTGTATTCGTGTGTGTGGCTCTAATAGTTCTTCTTCTCCTCTCTCTGCAGGTTACAGACGATATTCTCTCGTTTTGATGAAGCCTTGAATTCAGGCAACATGGCTCTCAGCCCGAGTCACGGTCAGTGCCCTTTTCTTATTTGATTCTTCACGTTCACTCAGTTCCTGGTGGAAAAGATTGTGTGTGCGTGTTCATGTTGGTGTGTGCGTGCCTAAATCTGCATGTGTTCTCGTGTTTGTAGCAGTTTGTTGCCATGAGCTTCAGTAAGAGGCCCTAACAGGATTAATGGTTTAATCTGTCGGTGATGTGATGGGGTTTCCTGCAGACCCAGACCTGAAGCTGCTGGCACTGTGGGTTATTTTCATCACACACCTGCGGAGAGTTTTTGTCATAATATAACATTTGAAAAAGCACGGATGTTTTTTTGATTGCATCTCAACTTGTGTGTCTGCAAGCTGAGTTTCTGTGCGCTGTGTGAGGTCTCGCAAGTCGGGTCGGGGGTGTCAAACTGAGAACGTTTGAACCCGGAGGCCGTCCTGTCACAGTGTGTTTGTGTCTCTCTGACAGTGTGCGTCGTCTGGTAACCGGTCGGCTGTAGCAGCCTGTTTACTTGGAGAGAGAAGAACGTGTGCAGAGACATGGTGGAGAGCTCAGGGCCTGTTGTGCTGGTTAGGGTTGTCATGACGCGCTCTCCGGAGGGAGTGTTACTTTAAAACTCCCTCAGGTTTAAAGCGAAAAATGTTCCCTTTGTGGTTGTGTTGTTGTTGATGGTGTGATTTCCAAATGGGTGCGTGTTATTATCAGGATTCATTTTTGGTTCATTGGTGCATCACATTTAACCTATAAAAATGGAAAAAGGAGAAATATAATGGGAGTAAACATTACAAAACTAACTCAGATGGTCACATGCTCTTCATGCTGGCCTGAAATAGCCGCGCCAGTGGTTCGTTAAAACCACACAACGGGCAGACACTAATGATGACTAATGACTGGTTTGACTGTTTCACAGCTTTTACAACACCACATGTGTACCCCCTTTAATCAATCAGTTCGATTATATCTGTGGAGTCTGAAAATCTGATCGATTTTTGATCACATATACAAATTCAAAGTTTTTTTTTACTCAAAGGAACTATCTGGCTTATTGAACATTCTACAAATTGAACGGTCTGTTAAAGCAATTGAATCCTGCCGCAGAAAACCAAAAAAAAAAGACATTTGACTCTTATTTGTTTCACAGAACCTGTTTCTGTTCTACTGAGTTCTTTTTTTTTCTGCACTCCGTGACTAAAACTGGTTTCTCCTCCTTTTTGGCAAGAAAATGAACCAGAGAGGGCAGTGGAAGGTCAGTCACAGTATGTGACGACCAGGCCGTTTGTGACTCTCAATAAACCTTAAACTCAAGATCAAACTCACACACACACACACACCAATACACACACATGGATGCAAACATTTGTTCCTTAGTTGCCCTTGCCTGACATCTCTCCTCGGCCCGATTTTGGCTTTTTGCGTTAAAGGGTTTGTGGCAGCTGCTGAGAGAGAGAGAGAGAGAGGGAGAGAGAGAGAGAGAGAGAAGATGAGGCAGGGAGGGAGGGAGAGAGGGAGGAAACTGAAAGAAATCTCTGGCTGTAGCCGAGTTACAGCTCTGTGCCTATCACTGCCTCTCCCTGATTCACCATGACAGACAGAGAGAGATTGAACAAACGAGAGAGAGAGAGAGAGAGAGAGAGAGGGAGGAAAAGATAGAGGAGAAAACAAAGCAGAGAGCGAGAGGACCCAATACACACCAGGAGTTTTTCTTACTCCCAACGCACTATAACCATGGCGGTTGGGGATGATGGTAAGTGTGTGTGTGTGCGTGTGTGTGGGCGTGTGTGTGGGTGTGTGTGTGTGTGTGTGTGTGGGCGTGTGTGTGTGTGTGTGGGCGTGTGTGTGTGTGTGTTTAATCTCAACGGGGCCGTGGATGCTGGCACCCAGACAAAGGTCTGTCAGCATATGGTTCAGATTGAAATCAGCTTAAATTTCAGCCACTTTCTCCCTGCGTGCTCGGACTCAGACGGAGGCTTCCTCCGCATGCGGGGGGGTGGTGGGAAAACTCTCCATTATGTTGTACTGCATTTGTGCACAACTGTGCAAAGATATAAAAAGGCACATGTCCCAGGTTGTGTGTGTGTGTGTGGCGCAGATGTCTCCCATCTGGGTTATTTTATTCAGAAATGTCGGAGAGATTGTTGGCATCACTTTTAGTCTGATTTGAACCCAGGATATTTATCACGATTAAAATGTTCAGAAGCCAAGTGGGATTCATGTACGTTTAGTTTGGCATAGATTAAGTTCAGAAAATATTTTCTGTCTTTTTTTTTTTTCCCCCTCGCTCAGATTAACTGTCTGATGCTGTAACATTGAATTGTTTTTATTCTGCTGGCAGCGTTTCTCTAGCTCTCACTTCAGTGTTTGAGTGTGTGATGGATGATGGGTCATTTTTATGATATCTCCACTTGTTTCGTCTCTCATATTTAAACGACGAATCATAATATTTTTACATATTTTACATGTTTTTGTGGTTTTCATCTAATAATAGTTTGTTTTTATTTCTGTATTGTAGCCAGCAATTTGGACTTTTTAAAAGGAAAAACAAGAAAACGTTCTATGTCAACAGTTGCATATCAAACAAGACATTTTCAGTTCATTTTCAACTGAACATAGAGTAAAGATTTTTTTTTTATTTATAAATAAAGCTATTTTAATGAAGGTGCTAAAAATGGAAATCAGAACTCCCAGAGAGGCTGGGAAATCACTGACCTGTGACTTTTAACTGGTGCCAAATAGAAATTGACAGCTTCAATCATTATCACTGATCAATACTAAAATTCAATATGACAAATACGTGATGTTTTCTCTAATGTGTGCGTGTGTGTGTGTGTGCGTGCGTGCGTGCGTGCGTGCGCGTGTGCAAAACACATTTCCATTATTTGTGTGTGGGAAAGTAAAGCATGTCAGTGCCACTGGTGCCACTCTTGTCTCTCACGAAATTATATCCTGTCTCAGAATGAACACACACACACACACACACACACACACAGGAAGCCCTGAGATATTTGGTGCTTTGCAAAATGACCAGCAGCAGCAGCTTTCATTGCTTACATAGTTCTTAAGTGTTGACAGGGACTGGCACACACACCAAATACACACACACACTCGCACTCAGACATCCTCATTCTGCTTCAGTGCATCTCTGGCTTCGCTAAGGAAACTGTGACCCCGTTTCCAGGCTCGGCTGGTTGCCATGGCAAAGCTTTTCTCTGAATATTATGGTTTATCCCTCTCCTCGAATTCGACTTGGGTATGTGTGTGTGTGCGCGTGCAGACCGAAGTGTGTGTCTTTCTCTTGCTGTGATAGGGGTGTATTTAACTCTACACTACATATATAGTTATACGTTGTTCCTCACGCGGTGTGTGTGTTGTTTTGATTTTTAAAGCCTTTGCTGAAGACAAAGTTGTGAAACGGCTTCCTTTTCCATCTCACTCTCTGCTATGAAATATCAAAAAGATTTTCCAGATGTCGTCTTCTGCATGAGACGACATTTGGCAGAGGATGTCTGTGCGATGCGGCATGTCACCCTGCAGCTTACGGCAGATCAGCACAAACATGCACTCTCTCTCTCTCTGTGCAGTTAGTCTATAATTCCTCTGAAGATTTCCAGCCCTAATACTGGAGATCGCGTCTGCTGAAAGAAAGTCTGATAAGTAAATGATGACTATTTATAGATGAAACAATTCTTACCGAACAGAAATAGAGATAGATGTGAGCATCTGTTATTGATCTGAAACATCCGGACCTGTCGTGTTGCCTCCTGTGTTTGTTTTCATTATACTGAGTCACCCGACACAGATTTTAAATGATGACTTTTATCCCAGCAGTCAGTATTGTATTGATAATAAAAATCAGCCGTGCTCTTGGGATGAAACCGAAACATAAAACACTGCACAGATTTATTTGTGTCTCCTGATCAAGTTCATGTGTAGCTTTTGCGGAGGGCGGCCATTTTTTCTTTGAAAGGGTGTTCTGTGGGAAAATGATTTGGTTAGAGCCGAGCGTGTACTGCCACCATGTGGTCACAGCTGAAAGCTGTGTGTGTGTGTGTGCGCGTGTGCTTGTGTGCATGCAGAATATGTTTCTGTAACTGTTGACTTGTTATTAGGTGGTTTTGCCATTTTTTATTTATTGTTTGCCAATGCAATGTCGCCATGGTGACAGCAGACCACGCTCCTTCCTGGTGTAATAAAGCATCACAGGAAATGCACAGTAAACATAGTGAATTAAACTGGAGGTGTGTGTGTGTGTGTGTGAGCAGGTTCACTGAACATCATTTGCTGCTCGAAGATGGTCTGCACGGGTCGCCATGGCAACAGCATGTGTGAGAGGTCCTCTCCATGCCCCGCCCCCCCTCTCTCTCGCTCAGTCTCTGGTGTCTCGCCCTTCACCCTGAGACATTTACTCCCATGAGCTCTGACTAAACAAAAGCAGAAGATGCTAATCATGCTCACGTTTATGCAAATCAGTGTCATGATTCCTCGATGCATGACTGATAATTGCTGATGGACCCATGGGGTTTTTTGTTTTATATAGACAACAGCTATTATAATTAACCTGGTATGGTTTAGTGTTTATTTTATTCATTTTTACTGCCTCTGTCATGAAAATTAACTGTTACATCACAATCAACCCACCCCGGTGCAGACCAATAACGTTTATGTCAAACCCGTCAGTTTTCTAAAATATCAAATCCTCTGATTGGACAAAACATAAAAAATCTTTTCATTAGTTACTGTGTTACAGTATTTAGTTATTTGTGGCTCTATATTCCATCATGTTGGATTTTAAATAAATCCATGATTACTTAGCATTAAAAATTGTTTTGCGATGTTTTCATCATTCAAATCCTCTGAAAGTGGGATATAGCTTCTCCACTCCTCCTCTGATAGATTGATGGATGCAAACACTCCAACCTAATTTAAAAAAATGAAATTCGGCCTTAAACATCATAGCTGTAGTAATTTTAAATCTTTAGAGTCCAAACAATACTCTGTATACTCTGACTCTAATACTTTGACTCTATGTGTGTTTATATACGTGTGTATGTGACAGAGTGGGCGGGTCAAGGCCTCACTTGGAGGGGTGTGGTCACCCCCCCTCCTCCTCTTCCTCCTCCACTGATCATTTATTCACCATCCTTTGTTCTTTTTTGTGGATGTGAGGAAAGAATGAATGGAAAAATGTATGTTTTTTTTTTGGTTGACAGATAAATGAAGGAGCATATGAAGTGTGTTCAGAGGTTGTTGATAATTGTGCGTGCGAGGAAGAGAAAGTCTCTCTAGAGAGAGAGAGAGAGAGAGAGAGTGTGTCGTCCATGGTGATGAGTTTAGGTTCACTGGTCTGGCAGGGACACACACAGGAGCAGTGTTAATATTCCTGGGGTGTCAGTGTGTGTGTGTGTGTGTGTGTGTGTGTGCGTGTGTGTGTGTGTGTGTGTGTGTGTCTCTCTCCCTTTCTTTCCCATCACACACACATTCATAGTCCTGCCTCCGCACTGGCTGCAACACCATGATGTCACCTCTCGTGTGATTGGCTGAGGGAAGGAGCAGATATGCTGGGAGAGAGAGAGAGAGAGAAAAAGGGGGAGGAGGATAGGTGGAGAGAAGTGATAGAAAATGCCGGCACTTGTATGGGTGGTGGGATTTGTTAGACATCGGTGTGAGGTTTGTGTGCATGTGTGTGTGTGTGTGTGCACAGCTTTAGCTGCAAAATGAAGTGTGTGTGAGGGTTGTGGGTGTCGTGGGGTGCGGCTTGGAGCAGAGGGGGGACCCTAACACCCCGCCCTGCCAGAGGCATGAGGCGACTTATCTGCCAGCGGATCTGTGACTGTGAGTGCAGGGAGAGGCCTGGGTGTTTCGGTGTGTGGGTGTGTGGGTGTGGGTGTGTGTGTGTGTGTGTGTTTGTAATGTTTAATGTACTGTGTGTGTAGGTTAGTTGATGTATGAATCAAGGTGTTGGGTGGTGGCTGTGGCGCATTTCTCCATCACTGGTTGTCAGAGCAACCGGAGCGCAACTGCATTCCTATGCCAACAGTTTCATCACCACTGTTGTGTGAGTGTGTGGGTCTATGTCTGTGTGTGTCCCACACACATGTTTTTTCTGGCACATACAAAACGCTGCATCATTGTTGAAAGCGTGTTCGAAGTTTCACCGTGAGCTTTCCAACTCGCTGTATTTTTGTCAGTCACTGTTTGCATGGGTGGGCTTTTTGATCATCTGATGTGTCTGTGTGTGTCTGTGTGTGTCTGTGTGTGTCTGTGTGGGTCTGTGTGGGTCTTCTCCTTACTAGGGTTGTGTTTGTAATTACTATTGATCTAGTGATTCCTGACCAAGCTCTCTGTGGACTACAACCTCCTCTCTGCTTTGTGTCTCACTTTTCTTTCGGTTCTTCATTGTCTCTGAAAGTCCTGCAACTAAAAACCAAGCTGCTATGAGATGCTTCACAAACTAAGGGTGTCAATAATGAATTTACTTTTTAACAAAGACTAGTCCCGGCAAATTATTTTAGGCTTTTGAGAATATATTGCATGAATGTATCAAATAATTACTCCAACTCCCACAAAGTATAGTGAAGAATGAAAAACAAAATACATTTTCCAAGTGTTGAGATTATGGCCAGTTTTTTCAAGATAATAGACAGATGATTGTGTACTCTGAGTGATCTGAAACGACATTTCCCATCATAGTACACAATAATCTGAGATATATTTAAAGCCTTCACAAAGATATGATGTGGTACCACACACGTATACTAACACTCTGCTCTCTCCTTCCTCTCCAGATCGTAACTATGAGGATGACGACAGTGTGGACGGAAGTCGCTCCTCCTCCGCCCAGGCTTCCTTCAAGGTCCCAAAAGTTCCCAGAAAGCCCGCCGAACCCTCTGCTGCACGCAGACCCAGTGCCACCGGGGGAAAGCTAGGTACTTAATATATATTCACAGATACTTCCATGTTGTTGCCAGTGTGGGGATGCAGCCCTCTGTATATATCCTATCACTGGTGGTCACGGGGCAGGAGAATAAATAGAAATCATTTCCGTAAGCAAATGTCACAGGGTGCAGTGACGCTCTCCTTTTAGAAATCTAATCCCCTCATATTCTTATCGTCAGCCTGCTACCTGTGCTCTACCCTATCTCAGAGACGCTGCAGATCCTCTAACGAAACAGTCCTCCTCTCTGCCAAGCGTTGCTGCTGCTGTGTAGATGAATGGAGTGTTGGCTTCCTCTTTGCATGCATTGATTTTTTTCCCTTTTGGAGGAAAGCCGTGGTTCGCACGGCCTTGCGGAGGGTCCCTGCTGCCTGCTAATGCCTCTCCATCGGCATGCTCACACACACATTGAAACATGCCGCACCTTAGTGGGTTTAAAATGTTTCAGGCTGTTTAAGTCCTGGCGCTTTGCTCTGTCATTCTTCGGAAAGATAAGGCTGTGGTCTGCTGTCACACGGATCATTACATCCGTATTGATCGTGGAGCAGCTGTCCGAGGATGAAGTCAAAGACACTGTGCTGATGAGGAGGTCACGATCTGAATTTTCATCAGATTCACCTCTTTCTATGGTCTATTATTTATTTATTATTTTTTGTGTATATTTGTTTCCTGCTGCTGTGTGAGAACAGCCTCCATGATGGCGGCAAAGGGAGAAACCTATTGTCTGCATGTAGATGACAGCACGCCCACACAATCAGGCGACACTCGCCTGCAACACTCCCAAAAGCTGTATAAGGAGAGCATCCCATTATTATTATTATTATTATTATTATTATTATTATAATAATTATTATTATTATT
>JAFBJU010002872.1:206639-240243 GCA_016785305.1 Colistium nudipinnis | reverse complement strand
CCCCCAACCCGCCCCCACACACACGCACCCCCACCCCCCCCCCCCCACACACACACACACACCCACCAATTTCAGTTTAGCCAATAACTGACAGTGGGGAAAAATACATTCAAACACAAGATTAAAAAAAAAAAAGCTGTATAAGGAGAGCATCCCATTATTATTATTATTATTATTATTATTATTATTATTATTATTATTATTATTATTATTATTATTATTATTATTATTATTATTATTATTGGAGTCATCATGATTAATATCATGCCATGAACCTTTCCACTTCATAAACCCGTCCATAAAAATGGTTGATAATGTGAAGGTCATTTGGAGGCTGAGGATTGTTCCTACAGTGCACCAGCTCTGTGTGTGTGTTGAACTCCAACTCTCTGTGAGTTGTGTAGAGATTTAAGAGGAGAGAAGATAAGATATTATTGTGGCACAGGAGAAAATAAATGATTTCATCTTGCCTTCCTCTCAGCCTTCGTGTTTCTAGGTACTCCTCAGCCACTTCCTCTGCTGTGAAGACCCTCTATGTTGTTTTATCACTCCATTCCCTCTCAGCTCCTTCGTTCCTGACTCTTTTTTTTTTTCCAGTCGTCTTTGTCTCGTCTCTCCCTCCCAGGGAGGAGTTAGAGGGGGAGTGTTGTCCACAGAGATTCCATCCTCCAGAGAGATAATGATTGACATTCCCATTACTGCCAGAAAGTCCATTAGAAACACAGGCTGCTTCCTACAGACTGCACTGTGTGTGTGTGTGTGTGTGTGTAGCATCCATGTGTAATTGTGCGTATCCTTGTGTGTTTTCCAGTATCTAAGGAAGGACTCGATGAAGATGATTTCATTAAATCCTGCACAGACGTCCCTTCTGTCCAGGTACACACACATACACATACAGGGAAACCAATGCAGACAGTAGAACACAATTCTATACACAACACATTTTTTGTATTCTTCACATAATTTTATTCTTCATCTCCTGTTTTCCTCTTCTCGCCCTCCATGCAGATCTACTCCACGAGAGATCTCGAGGACAACCTGAATAAGATCCGTGAGATCTGCTCCGACGACAAACACGACTGGGACCAGAGAGCCAACGCTGTCAGTAGTTTCTCCTTCAGCACTTTCTTTAGTTTCCTAGAAATCATTAAAAAAGATATTACTTCATGTGATGTATATATAAAAGTTTTATTATTATTATTATTATTATTATTATTATTATTATTATTATTATTATTATTATTATTATTATTATTATTATTATTATTATAAATATTATTATTATTGTTGTTATTGTTGTTATTGTTATTGATATTATTGTTATTACTATTACTCTTACTATTATTATTATTATTATTTTTTTTGTATTACTATTATTAACAGTGTCATGTATGGTGTTTTTATAGCTGAAAAAGTTCCGCTCCCTGCTGGTGGCAGGCGCAGCCACCTACGACTGTTTCTACCAGCACCTGCGGCTCCTGGATGGAGCCTTCAAGCTGTCGGCTAAGGACCTGCGCTCACAGGTGGTGCGAGAGGCCTGCATCACCGTGGCGTGAGTGACGATTACAGATGCTTTTAAACGAAATGAAATGTACAAAAAAATGAATAAAGGGCCGTAGTGGTCTTCCATTTTCCTCTATCGAGCACAATAATCATTAAATTAAATCAACTTTTATAAAATGTAAACAGCAACCCCACAGCAACTGTAAATATATATTGTATTCTTTAAATATAGGAAGTACCTGGTGTGAACATATGTTCATGAGAACCTTTTTGAAGTGTGTGTGTCTATGAGCTGTTTGTTGTGTTTATAACGTGTGTGTGTTTTTTTTTGTGTGTGCATTTGTTTGTGCGTTCTCGTAGCCACCTCTCGTTGGTGCTGGGGAATAAATTCGACCACGGAGCAGAGGCCATTGTTCCCGTGCTGTTCAATCTCATCCCCAACTGTGCCAAAGTCATGGCCACCTCCGGTGTGTCTGCCATCCGCATCATCATACGGGTAAGTAGTCACACAACAATCTTCTCGACACACTTAATGGTCAGTTTGAGAGCTGCTGCAAAAATAACCTGATTTATTTGTATTTCTTTCTTCTTTTTGATTGAATATTCCTCTCTTGTGCTCTCCGTGCAGCACACACACGTCCCTCGGCTAATCCCTCTGATAACCAGCAACTGCACATGCAAGTCTGTGGCAGTGAGAAGGTGAGCTTATCAAAGACACTGCCGTGATGAGTAAGATGGTGGTATAAAGAATATATTATAATCATAATGTTATCTCGTGGTTTTTACGATGCTGATGAAACCGATGGAAATGTGTGTTCTCCAGGCGCTGTTACGATTTCTTGGACCTTCTGCTGCAGGAATGGCAAACCCACTCTCTGGAGAGGTGAGGATGTGCAGCGACGTGATGAGGATCGTTTTTTTTTTATATATATATATAAATGCAGATCAGACTGGATTGTCTGGGAGGATTTGCACAAGTGAGTCATCGAAAACTTGATTTTCCTTCCTGCAGACACACAGCCGTTATGGTGGAGTGCATCAAGAAGGGAATCCGAGACGCGGACTCCGAGGCTCGAGTGGAGGCCCGCAAGTAAGGCGAACACCAGCGAGCGTCTTCCTCTCATTTAATTATGTGCAAGAGAAGAAGTGTTGAATATCTCACCATCCTTCTGTTGTTGTTTTTTTTTCTACCAAAATCATCACCCTCATACCTCCTTCTCACACATGTTTTTTACCCCCCCCTCTCTCTCTCTCTCTGCCTCTCTCTCTCCGTTCTGACCCCTCTCTCTATCTCTAATTCTCTCTCTCTCCCTCTCTCTCTCTCTCTCTCAGGGCCTACTGGGGTTTGCGGAACCACTTCCCCTCAGAGACGGACGCCCTCTACAACTCTCTGGAGCCGTCGTACCAGAGGACCCTCCAGTCCTGCCTGAAGAGCTCCGGCAGCGTGGCCTCTCTTCCCCAGAGCGACCGCTCCTCATCTTCCTCTCAGGAGAGCCTCAAGTAATCAGCTCTCCCTGCAAAAAATCCCCCTGGGTTCACTAGGATTATAGATTATTCTAGGTTACGCCTAATCTGTGCTCCTGCATCTCCTTTGTTGGACACTGCGCTTGATAAATATATCAGACATATATAAGATAGATTGTGGATATGAGTATCATGAAAACAAACGTAGCATGAACTACATTTATAATTTTACACAGATGAATTAGTTGCTCACATAACAAGTGGACAAACTTTTTTTTTCCCAGAATTCACTATTACAACATCATCCTTGTGATTTTTATTTTGTGTGTCTGTTTTTGTTGTGTACTGACCTACTTCTCCTCCTCGTCTCTCAGTCGGCCTCTGTCTTCTAAATGGTCAGCAGCTCCAGGGCGAGGTGAGTCATACAAACTCACACACACACACACACACACACACACACACATACACACACACACACACACACACACACACAGTGGGAGACACACACACATGCTAGCTCCTTCACAGAGATAATCTCACGCACATAGTGTAAACAAATACACAAACAGCAGCGGAAAAAAATCACCATCATGTTCATCACATCTTGCCCGTGTGTGTTTTTCCCGTACAATCACACCCGGTTGTGTTTTTATGTTACACACAAACACACGTGTGCACACAAATACACTTATAAATGGCCTTTGGTGTGTTTCAGTTTTGGTATCATTATTGTGTTTGTGTAGTGTGGTGCCTGCATGTGTTTTTGTTGTTGTGTTGTATATCCCTTCATCACCTCCGACCCCTGCTCCTCCTCCTCCTCCTCCTGTCCTATCAGTCCCCGCGGGGTCAAAGGGCGGCTTGTCGTCGGCCTCCCTGCAGCGTTCCCGTAGCGACGTGGATGTAAACGCGGCAGCCGTCGCTAAGCAACGGCACGTCGGACAGCCTGTGGGGGCGGGACGCCTGCACCCCGGCTCCTACTCCTCACTGGGTAAGGGGCCTGTCAATCAAGCGGGACGACTGACCAAACAACGCAGGCATCCGGTCAAATCCCATCCTCCTCCAAAAAAAACTCACACATCACATATCAGTGTCTGAGGACGCACAAACACACACAACAGGACTGGCCTCTCTCTCTCTCCCTCCTCTCTGCTCCTGCTGCCTGCTCATTGCCTGTTGGTGTATCCTGTGTTTGTGTTTGTGTTGTTGTTGTTGTTGTTTTCTGTGTGCACGTTCTATCTGTGTTGTTTCCAAGTTGATCCCCACAGATGTTCTGTGAACTAATCCACACTGTACTCCTTTCTTCTCCTTTCTCCTCCCTCTGCTCCTTTTTCTTTTCATAATGTTTTTTTTTGTCCCTTTTTTTTTTTAAACCCAATTTTCACTTCCCCCTTTCTTTGGGTTCCCTTTGTTCTTTTTTTTTTATTTATTTTTTAATCTTTTTCTTATGACCACATTTCTATCAACCCTTTGTCCGTCCCATGCTTTCTTCCACCCCCTCTTTCTTCCTCTCTTTCTCTCTTTGCTACTAAAGATGATGCCTCTGATAAAACGGATGGTAAGATCATCTCACTCTGCATCACCAAAAACTGGCCTACTTATGTTTTTTGTTTCCCCCCCCCCCCTCCCCCTTTCTCCACTTTTCTTTTTCTTTTCCCGTCCCTCACCTCAGCCCAGTCCTTGTCTCCTGCAGTGTGAGGCCACAGTGACCTCTGCTGTCAGCCTCACATTCCTTTCACTGTCATCATCTCATCGCATCACATCAATAATCTCAGTAATCACACCCATAACACCATCTGCTGCTTTACCACACTTTAAACTTATAACAATCACACAATGTAACCACCAACACCTGGGTTCAATCTGTGTCCTTCACTTATTGAGTTTTTTTTTTATGGGGATACCAAGTTGTGTTTTTGGTCGAATTCATGACCTGATCCTTCTCTTATTTGTCTGTAGGGACCAGATCAGACAATGGTAAGATTGTAGTTAGGTGGCTTTGTCGTAGGGATGTTCTAGTTGGAAGATTTTAATTAGAGGGTTTCTAAATATTTTAAATAAGCCCACTGGCTAAGACATATACATAAAGCGGATCAGATGATTAAGGTAAATGCTTTTAATGAAGAGGTTTGCTTTTTTTTTTTAAGTCAAACCGGTTTCTAATCCACTGAAGCATCCCTGGTCTTATGTGTGTGCGTGTGTGTGTGTGCACCTGGCTGGAGTTTAGTTTAGTTTATGATCTGATAAGTCAGCTTCTGGCATTAGTTGTAGTTTTATTATTTTTAGTAGCTTCTTAGATTAGGCTGCCAACCATTGGTGAGAGGTGTGTTACACAGGTTGTGATTTTGATTTTTTAATTTTTTTCCTGTGTATTCTCACCGTTGTCCCCTGTGCACACATGCAGGCCGCGTGCGCACCAAGCAGCCTCTGTCCACCGCCAGCAGCGTGTCCAGCCAAGTGGACTCCAGGGGACGCAGCCGCACCAAGATGGTCTCCCAGTCCCAACGTACGTACCCCCCCCCCCGCGCGCGCTGCCCCCTAAACACACAACACGCAACGTGACTCTGTGAAACATCCTGGGTGTGAAGTTCACTCCCCACAACACGCACACAACAACACAAATGGTGTTTGTGTGGGCTTCTGGGAGTGCGTGTGTGTGTGTAGTTTCTCAGGCACCTTAACGTGTTGCCTTTGAGGTGACGATAAGCTCCATGTACATGTTTTTGTGCCTTCAGGTTCCGACGAATCCGATTGCACACCAGGTATTCTGTTTGTGTGTCAGAGTCAGTGTGTGTGTGTGTCTTTCTGTGCACCACAGTGGGGAATGGTGGCACACACACCCGCTACTGCTGTCATTCTGGTCAAGGTGTTTTTGTGTAGAGAGCTGCGAGTGTGTGTGTGTGTGTGTGTGTGTGTGTTTTTTTTGTTTTTTTTTCTCTGCATGCTGTGTCTCATCACTGAGGATGGTGGACAGTTTGGTTCGGCTGCTCCAGCCTCGCTCTGGCTGTCATTTAAGATAATAATTTTAAAAAAGCAGATATGAATGTACCTGCTTTATAAAAAAATTAAAATGTACTTCTATCAGACTGCTGGCATTGGGCTGGTTTAAAAGCACATGGTGATTGGACTGCACCTGTCACAAATGGACACATATTTAGATAAAAAAAAGACCAAATAAAAGTTTTGGGAAGTTAACAGGAAGAGAAGAAATGGCAGCTTCACACAGGCTTTAGAATGAATTCTTCTCCTCTGTGCGAGTGTGTGTGTGTGTGTGTGTATATATTTTTCAGCATATTTTCTTTTAGGCTTTTTTTTTTTCATTGTTCATTGTGAACAGGCTTTTGCTCCATAGTACCAGCTCTCCCAACATGCATTGCTTCTACCAGGCCGTCATCCGCAGCCGGTTCAGTGTGTTCGCGTTTGCCTCGGTCGCACATCTTGTTTTTTTTTAATATTTCAGTGAATGGAGTGGCTCATTCAAGGTGCCCCCCCCCCCCCCTCGCTTTCATTCTCGGTGTGAATACCCAGATGCGCTCCCATCATGCTCTTGTGGTCTAATTCCCATGATGCTTATTTTGCGCTACCACCCATAATGCATCTGGTTTAATCTGCTGTTCCTTCCCCCTCGCCTCTGCTTCCCCCCCTCCTCCCAACCAATGGGCTTATTGGCTCAGGATCTCAGTCTGCTACCCCTGTTGGTGGTAAGAGTTCAACGCTACTTCTTTTTTATTTACCTGCTTTATCTTTATCTGCCTTTTTACCCTTCTGCCGCTGACTCCTCCCCCTTCCTTCACCTTGCACCCAGAAAGGTCACTTCGGGGCCTCCCACTCTGGCTGAAGCATGCTGGGACCAGTAGGCACAGACTGGTTGATGGTCATTGCTAAACGCACTGCTTTGAGAGGCTTGTGTTTCTGCACTCTCACGTGTGACTCATAACTTCAAAAACAAATATGTTTAACTACCTGAGTGGAATGCACTCCCTGGGAAGAGATATTTTTTTGCAAATCTGCACATTTAACTTCTTCGTCCTTTATCTTCATCAGGAGAGACTTTAAGGAATGTATAGTTTTGTTATGCACCGATTAACAGGATTAAAAAGTAACAAAACAGGAGTTCAGCTGCAGGTTAAGTGTCTAAAGGAGAGATTGCGGCAGATATTCTTCACCTTTAGAATTACGTGTATAAATTTAGCTCTGTGAGATACCCGTAGAAAAATGGTCTTTGTGTGTTGAGTGTGTGTGTGTGTGTGTGTGTGTGTGTGGTGTGTGTGTGTGTGTTTGTCTTTAGTTTCTCCTTGTTGAACAGAGAAATATATATTTTTTTAATATTCACTTTCAGGCGTGTAGAATTAGATTAGATCCCGCTCCCTATGTTCACCCCTCGAGCTTATTCCCTAAAAGTCTGTTCACACGCTTGTTATTCTGCACTGTAAAAACAAAAAAAAAAGAAAAAAAAGTCTCCTCTGCTGTTTGTCCTCGGGGTCCTCGGTTTTTCCATTTTTTTATAGTCACCATATTTGAATAAGAACCCCACGTCACAGGGAGGTTGAATACGTTTTGGGATAGATATTGTCCTATGCCGCGAGTTGACCTTTGACTCTCTCTCTCTCTCTCTTTTCTCCTTCTCCTTCTTCTTCTCTGCGTAGCTGGCAGTCGCAGCGGCTCCCCGGGTCGGGTGCTGACCAGTACGGCCCTCAGCACCATGAGCTCCGGGGCCCACCGGGTGCTGGCAGGGGCCGGAGGAGGGGACGGACGCAGACGCAGCCGCATCCCGCGCAGCCAGGGCTGCTCCAGAGACTCCTCCCCCACTCGCCTGTCTGTCGGTGAGTGGACACTTATGCAGATTAATTAAAACGAAGAAAGTTTGAATAAAAAGAGGTTTGATTCCATTTATGATGGATTGAACAAATACACTTTTTTATAGTTTTTATACTTTTTTATTTTGTTGACCTCAGCTGCCCAATGTTAAAAGCCTCACCACCGGACTCAACTTGCCCATAAACCTTTGGATCTCAACTGTTTTTCCTTCCTGCCTTCTTCCTCTTCCTCCTCTTCCTCCTCTCCTTCTCCTCCGTTCTGCCCTCTAGCTCCTTCCAGCATTAGTTCCATCTACAACGGAGCGAGTAGAGGAGGTAAGGCTCCGACCTCGACCAGACCTCCCCATCCCCTCTTCAATCTACTCTAATCTCCCATCATCCTCTCTGCTCATTAAATCATCCCTCCATTCCTCGTCCTATATCTCCATCCATCACTACGCATCTCTCCTGCCGTCCCGAATCGAGCTCACGGGGCCCATCTCTCTGACTTCATGGCTGCGTTGTCATGACGACGGGCGGCCGCGATCCGCAGATGTCCTTGCTTTTATAAACGTAGCTCCTCCCTCTCTGTACTAACCTGTCGTTAGCTGGCTGATGAACGCGGGGTCGTCGCGGTAGGCTGTGATTAACCCCGATTGGCTGCTTAGACGCTGCAGCCGGTGAACAGAGCAATGAGCGGTGAAGTTGATTGCGATGCTACTGGATGAAATTGCAAGTCCCTCCCCCCTTGCCCACCCCGTCAATCACAGAATTCTTCCGAAAATCAACTCTCCTCTTCTACCTCTCCGTGTGCCTGGGTGTTTATGAAAATCACAGTGTTTCGCTGTATTTATATTTCAGCCCAGCGGCCACGTGCTCCTGGCAGGTGCATCTCATCTAGAGCTGAAACTAAATAATATAATATAATTTAAATAGTTATAGATGACAAATGTTATTGAGAATATTTTTTGCAATTTTTAAGTAAACCATCAGGCTAATGAATTATACAATGCGTAAAAATACAATTATTTGATGTATGTCACTTCCACAGTACTAAGTAATACTTATTATAGAAACTAAACTATATGTTAATTTATTCTGAAAACCATTAACTAGTCACAGCCCTAATGAATGAAATTATGATTAAAATAGCTTTTTTTCTCATTATTTCTTATTACATTTATTTGAGCTCAGTTATCTGAGGTCGTTTCCTGTTTGTTCTTGAAAATCAGGAAACTTAATGGCAAAATCTGTTGAGATGCTCCTCAGGGCCGGTTTTTGAGCTGTGCTCCTCTCTCTCTCTGTCCCACCTCTATTGTGTCATTTGTGTGTGTTTTTTTTTATACATGTATCTTCCTCTCATTCTCATCTCTGCTCGTGTGTGTCTTTCACCTTCGTCTCCGTGTCCCCCCCCCCCTTTTCCCCCTTTCTTGTCCTTCTGTGTTCTTCCTTCCCTTTTTCTTCCCCCCCCCCCCCCCCCCCTCCCGGTCTCCTCGTCTGTTTGCCCTGCTGCGTTGTGGCGTTGCGTTAGCTCGGGGAAGTCGTATCCCTCGGCCCAGTATGAGTCAGGGCTGCAGCAGAGAGGCCAGCAGGGAGAGCAGCCGGGACACCAGCCCCGTACGCTCCTTCACGCCACTCGGTGAGTAGCAGCAGTGGACGAGTTGTCAAATCAGGATGGAAGAAAGGGAAAAAATTCAAAACTCTCGTCTCCACATAACAACAGCCTAAAAGAATTCATTAAAAGTTGAGGGTGATCAGAAAAAAACAACATTTGCATTTGGTTGCATGTTTCTCAGCCTTTTCCTTTCTGCTCTCACTCACTGCTCAATCAGTGGGAGGGTTGTGTGTGTGTGTGTGTGTGTGTGTGTGTGTGTGTGTGTGTGTGTGTGTGTGTTAGTTTGTTTGTTGTGTGTGTGTTTGTGTGTGCGAATGTTAAACTCTGTATGTGTGTGTTTTTTTAATTCTGGTTGCAGCCACGCGGAGCTACTCTCGCTCCACCGGAGCTCTCCACGCACCTGATGCTTTTGGGGCTGCAGGTGAAGGCTGAGTACCAATACTTCTCTGAAACCTCACCCACCCACTCAGCTTTCTTTTTTTGGTTCGCTCCGAATTTTTCGGCATCACTCATCTTCTGCTGTATTTCGTCAGCCTCCTTTTCTTTTTCTTCTCCATCATCCTCAGTTGTTTGTTTTTTTTACATTCTCCTCCAGGATGTTGAGCCTTCCAGTGGAATCGCATGCTTCCGCCCCGTTCAGTTGCCAGTTCACAACCATCCTGCCAGTTTTACCAGTAACCATTTGTTCTTTCTTTTATTAAGCTCCGCCCCTTCTCTGCGGGGACACCAATGCATTCAATGTGTTTTTTTGTTACGTTTAATCTTACTTTCTCTCCCCCCCACCCCCCAAGTGACGCCTGCAATGTCACCTAACAAGTCATCCCATCAATTTACAGCGTTGGCTCATGGGAAACGAAGCGTGTGTGTGTGTGTGTGTTGATTGGGTTGTCAGAGAGTGGATGATGGAGAGAGTGGAGTTACTTGGAGGGTGGATGGATGTGAGAGACAGTTTGATGAATGGAGGTGAGAGATGGATGAGCTTGGGCCGTTTATTTTAAAGTTTAGTTCAGTTTTTTTTTAACTGTCTGTTTTTTTTAATTTTCTGTCTGTCCCCTCTCTCTCTCTCTCTCTCTCTCTCTCTCTCAGGCTCAGGCTCAGGCTCCAGTTATGGAATCAGTCAGTCCAGCCGTCTCTCCTCTTCAGTCAGCGCCATGAGGGTCCTCAACACCGGCTCTGACGTGGAGGAGGCTCTTGCAGACGCGCTGGTAAAAAAAAAAAAAAACGCATGCACGATCTAAAAAAAATAAAAAAAGCATGCAATGACTCGATGTGCACATTCCAGTTAGCTGTCAGGATGAGCAGCTCACACCTCCTGGAGTGTGTGTCTGTGTGTGTTAACTAACCACATTCTACCTCTGTTTAACGCTTGTCAGCTGTTGGGAGACATACGATCCAAGGTCAGCTTCTTTGCCCGCCTCTTACCTCTGTGTGTGTGTGTGTGTGTGTCTGTGTGTGTAGCTAGTTTTGGGCCCTATAAATGCATGTTTGCTTTCTGTACATTTTTTTTGTACCTCTTTTGTTTTTATGTCCAGGTTTATTTCATCCCTTTTTGTGTTTCCATGCAGAAGAAGCCCGCCCGGCGACGGTACGAGAACTACAGCATGTACTCGGACGATGACGCCAACAGTGACGCGTCCAGTGCCTGCTCGGAACGATCCTACAGCTCCCGGAACGGTGGAGCCATCCCCACCTACATGAGGCAGACTGAAGACGTGGCTGAGGTGAGAAATAAATCGGAAAACATCAGACAAGAAAAGAATAAAAAACAAACTTTCATTTAAGCAGCTTTTTTCACCATTCACCCGTTATCACATCTTTAAAAAAAAATGCCTTACTGCAGATGGCATTGTGGTACATGTTGTACATTAAATGTGAGGAAATGTATTTTCTCTACTTGTGGCTGGATATATTGTGTGTATCTATAGTGTCCACAGGAGTTTGAGGATCTGTGCTTGTTTCAGGTGCTGAATCGCTGTGCCAGTGCCAACTGGTCTGAGAGGAAGGAGGGGCTGTTAGGCCTGCAGGCGCTTCTTAAAAACCAGCGCACCCTCAGGTCGGTCGCAGAAAACCGGAAATATATTTTTTACAGCATAAACGGATGTTTGATTGTCATCTAACTGCGTTTTTTTTTTCTCTGCAGCCGGGTGGAGTTAAAGAGGCTGTGTGAAATCTTCACCAGGATGTTTGCAGACCCTCATAGTAAGGTATAAAAATGCATGTGGCGAAACGACTCACCCAGCACTTACTCATCCACAGTGTCACATCACAATCATTCAACATCCACCCACTTTGATTTGACTTTTGTTTTTCAACCTTATCCCACCATCCTTCACTGTACCGGATTCTGCCAAAAAGTTTTTTAAGGAAAAAAAAAAACGTTCTGTCAACACACACAACAGCTCATGCCAAGTCGTGTTAAACACATTGTATTCCAGACACACACACACAGAAGCACTCACTAACACAGGCATGCAGAGCGTACGACACACACTGTTCTTTTGAGGCATGACCTTCACTTGAGTTTGCGTGTGACCTCACAACCTTCCGCCGCCGTGCTGTGGGATCACCTCAGCAGCCAATCGGCTCACTGCATTCCTGGCCCCTCCCCTCCCTACCTGCAGTCTGCGCCACGAAACAAAACACTGGCCGCACACGTACTTCTACAGATGCACACAAACCAAAAAATACGCACACATGCGCACAAATGTGTGTGGGCTGCCCGCTCCTCTCTCCTGACTAACCAGCTGCGGTGCGTCCTCTCTTAACACTGCCACCTGTGTTTGGCGTTTTTTTTGGGTTCCCGTCGTCTCGCGCGCCTCGCAACGTGCGTGTAAGCCCCTCCCCCTTCCTCCCCTCGTTTGACGTGTTGACGATTTGATGAATTTCAGCGAGACTCCGGCAGAGTGTACGGCACGGCAGAATCCGGTATAAGCTCAGCCTCCTTCAAGGTACTGCATCTCACCATCCATCTCTCTCCTCTGAGCCACATCTTCCTCCTCCTCCTCCTCCTCAACTTCTTCCATGTCTTTTTTTTTTCCATTTCCTTTGACTTGTGTGCACACATCAGATTTTTTTTTTCCACTTTCTCCTGGTTGAAGATATTCGAGTGTTTTTTGTTTGTTTTTTTTGCAGATGATGCAGTTGATTGTCGTACACTCATAAAGCAGAGTACAGTTTTTTGTTGTCAGAATATTAACAGATGTGTCTCTCTCCCCCCCACATGCCACCCCACTGTGGAACTCTCTGTAGAGAGTAAGTTTGGCCCATCGCTATTATTGTACTTCAAATTTGTGACTGAATTCAATGATGCTTCACTAATCTGACCTTGACCCAGTTACCAAGGCAACAACAACCTTACTCTCACTAACCTACATCTCACAATGTTGTTTGCCTTAAATAATCGAACTACTAACATTTGAATATGCTCACCACGTGGTTTCTTAAAATATTAATACTCCGCTGTTAATTTGGGTGATTATGGTTTAATTAGTGATCGGGAATGAAGATGGGCTTCCGCACTGATGCGCAAATAACCACTAACTTCACTATGGGAACTAATGCAGGAGTTTCCTGAATGTTTGCCTCTGTATGTGTGTGTGTGTGTGTGTGTCGTTCTCTGTGTGACCCTCCACAATGTGCGTGTGAACCCCCTCCCTTGCAGGTGTTCAGCATGTTCCTGGAGACCCTGGTGGACTTCATCCTAGTCCACAAGGAGGACCTGCAGGACTGGTTGTTCGTCCTGCTCACGCAGCTGCTGAAGAAGATGGGAGCCGACCTGCTGGGCTCCGTACAGGCCAAAGTTCAGAAAGCTCTGGATGTCACGCGGTGGGTGTCCCCGCTCGCGTACAGCCCTGAATACATGATGAATTTGTAGAATTAGTTATATGTATATATTTAATCACATAAAAGGCCTCTGCTGAGCAATGCTTATTGTACTCACTTACTGTGGATTTCTGTTTTGCCTCGCAGAGAGTCTTTCCCCAATGACCTCCAGTTTACTATACTCATGAGGTTTACTGTGGACCAGACGCAGACGCCCAACCTCAAGGTAAATGACTAGTTTATTGCCTGTGTGTGCGTTTGTGTGTGTGTGTGTGTGTGTGTGGAGAAAGAAGGCCGAGTGTGTGTGTGAAGGTTTTAGTGATGCAGGAGTTGATGGGCAGGATGGACCTCGGGGAATGGAAGTTCAGGGATGCTGTAACCATGGTAATTGCTGTATCATTATGATGTCACGTCTCTCATGCCGGCTCCACCTCCCAAACCCCTGAATCCTGGGCTGTAATTGGATGGCGATTGATTTGGCCACACCCCCGCTGGCTTTTATGCTCTGCCACAGTTTGGACACTCCCTTCACTCTCGTCTAACTCCTTCTCCATCCTCCTCCTCTGTCTCACTGACCCTACTGTTTGTTCCCTCTACCTTCTTTTTCCTTCAATCCCTGCAAATGAATCCCTCGCTCACCACTCCTCTTACCCTTTTTATTTCTCTATTGCTCCTCCTCCTCCCATTTATTTCCCCCCTACTGTTTAACACTATCATTTCAAAGTTTTGACATTTAGAGGATGATCTCAAATGCTGTCCTCAAGATAGTTTCCTCTTTTATTGACTCAAGCTGTGACCTGAAGAATCAAAATCTTAAGGCATTGGGTGTTGTTTAAAGTCTCATAACAGAAAGTGGCCAAGTGAGAGCTCTTTATTTCCTGGATTTTTTAATTCTCGAGAAAACATGGCCACTGGACCTATAAACAACATCTCAATTCAACTTCCAGAAATAAAATTGAATCTTTCTGTCAAGCTAAGATTAAATTGTATTATAGACGTTATTACAGATGATGTATGATCGAACATGAGTTTTTCAGCCTTTAATTGGTTGGATTAAGCTTCAGAAACCATAACCAGCTCTTTGCTGCCATCATGTGGCCAAAGATGATACAGATTTTCCAAAAAAAATCCTCCTCTTAAAGACTCATCTATCCCTCCCTTGCTCTTCTCTTCATCTCCTCTCCCCCCTGCCCTTCCCATGTCTCCTCCACTTCCTGTCTGTCTCTCTGTTGATTTGACGCGGTGCTTCTCCTCTCTCTCTCTGAAGCCTGTGCGGAGCTCGTGTTGCGGGCGAGGGCGAGGCAGGGGAGGGTCCGGGGTTAAATTGTTCCCCCCCCGAGCGCGCCGCCACGCCTGCTCTCTAGACGAGCAGGCCGCAGCCTGGAGCCAGTCCTCCCAGGTCAGTGCGCTCCGGGGGGAGCAATTATGTGGCACGCACGGTGCTGCTAAATGATTGAGGAGGAAGATCTGGTCCTTGAGGTGGACATGGAGGGAGAGAGATAGCGGAAAGGCAGGGATCAGCAGCTGTTGTGGTGTTTTTAGAGCCTGTGGTTAATGATTGCATTTATTGGTCCCTTTTTTGTCGTTGACATTTATCATCCCTTTTTTTTCCTTTGAATTAAACGTTTTTAAAATTGTGAAGCATGACCATGAATATTCTTTGATCTTTTCTGATTCAGAAACTCATTTGTTCTTCAGATCTGCAAGAGAGAGAGAGAGAGATTCTCAATCAGCTGTGGTTGTATGTGCTGACTGTCACCATTTGGTGTGTGTGTTTGTAGTTTTGCTACTGTGTGTGTGTGTATTTTGTGAATTTCCCCAAGGGGATCTATTATTGTTTTTTTATATATTTGCAGGTGTATATGGCCCGTGCAGTTTCTGTGTTGTTGACTTGATTATTTGGTTATGGTTTGTGTAAATATGTGTGTGTACCTGTGTGTGTGTGTGTGTGTGTGCATTTTAGGTGAAGGTGGCCATTCTGAAGTACATTGAGACGCTGACGTTACAGATGGACGCTCCTGATTTTGTAAACTCCAGCGAGACTCGGCTGGCTGTCTCCCGCATCATCACCTGGACGACCGAGCCCAAGAGCTCTGACGTCAGAAAGGTACTGACACACACACACAAACACACACCGTAAGACATTCCAACAGCTTATTGTCATGTTACTTCGCATCTCTTCCATCGTTCATTGTGTTGTGTTGTTTTTTTGTGTTTTTACCAGGCAGCCCAGTCGGTGCTGATCTCTCTCTTCCAGCTCAACACCCCAGAGTTCACCATGCTGCTGGCAGCTCTGCCCAAAACCTTTCAGGACGGAGCCACCAAGCTGCTTCAAAACCATCTGAAGAACACCGGCAACGCTGCACAGGTAAAAAAAACACACACACACACAAAGACATACACACCTCCAACAGAGCTCACAGAGAGAGTTTTGTCATTTGTGTTGCATATTATGACAGCTGTGACAGTATTCCACATGTTTTTGTGTCTACTTTATTTTTTAATTTTTTTCTTATTTTCTACTATTACTTCCTCAGGCACAGATGGGAAGTCCTCTGACGCGACACACCCCTCGATCTCCAGCCAGCTGGACCAGTCCCGTGACGTCCCCCACCAACACCTCGCAGAACACGCCCTCACCAAGGTAACCATCCAACCACTCCAATCTGATCACTGACCCTAAAGTAGATGCTCGTAAAATAAACCAATGCCGGACACACCTTGACCACTTATTACATCACAACCAGAACTAGAATAGCACTTCCTGGGCCCCAGGGACGGGCGGTCGGGGGAAGTCGAAATACAAATAATAAAATGAATAGTAATATTAATATTTGTGCTCTGTGCTAAGAATGTATTTTTTGTAGGATTCCAATTCCAATTCCAAAATCGCTGAAATGGCGTATTTTCTGTTCATTTTGCGCGTGCAGTAGCAGTAACTGTGCCATACCGAAGGGGGCGCGCGTGAGCTCTGATAAGTCAGTGCCGCAGCAGCCACTCACGAACTTCAGCGCACGTCACGTCCTGAATGCTGCCTTGACGAAAAGCTTCACTCGCTGGCAAGTTGCTGCTCGCGCCTCCTTCCGGAGTTTTTTTTATTGTTTTTGTTTCCATCTGATGAAAGTTTTCCTCTTTAATCGGACTCTAAAACCCCTCTGTTGGAATCTTCTTATCCGATTTATCACTGTGACGGTCAATTAGCAGTTTAATCTGTGCACTCGATAGCTCGTAAGGTAGCTAGCTAACTTCGCCGGTAAAGGCTCCCTTGTTTTGGACTACTGGGCTCTTCTACTGGGGCGAGCTCTCCTGGACGCAAACCTCCGCTTCCGGTCTGCTTTCGACACGAAACCACCCACACCGGTGCACGGTGTCTACCTATCTGCTAACCTGTCGCGTTCCCCTTTCTCGTCCGCTGGTTTCCCCGCCGCTAGCAAAGACCGGCGCCTACATCCAACAGACAACACGTGGATATTTAAACCACTGGATTACATTGCTTTCACGTGGTTTTAAACTGCTCATATGGAACGCTGTGTGACGTCACCGGACCTACGCCGGGAACCCTCCAGCTCTGCTTTCCACCCATCGTAGTACCTTCAAAAGACTGGAATATATTCACCGTGGCCCTGGACGAAACTTTATGTCCGTAAAACACAACAGACGGGAACAAAACAATCCGTGGTCCACTGAGCCACGCCCCCTTCGCACTGCCCTTACTGTCAATCACAGTGTGTCACTGTCCCCAATCACTCATTGGACTCCAATGTGTCCTTAGCTCCTGCCTCAGCACCTTGAGCTCTGGACTCCCATCTCCATCTTTCTAAACCTAACCCCAAACCGGCACACTCACTCAAACGTAACTCGTGTTTCCATACCTCCTGTCTTGTTCTAATATTCTTAAATATTTTTTTGTTATTTTGTATGTTTTAACACTTTCCTTTTTAATGCTTTTAAAGTTTACCTTGGGTGTCATGAATGGCGTCCCCAAATGTATTATTATTATTATTATTATTATTATTATTATTATTATTATTATTATTATTATTACTGCTACTGCTACTCTGGGTGTGTAGTAAGAAAAATAATGTAATATCCCTATCAACCTTGCGCTATAACCAGACTGAGAATGAATCATTTAGGTTATAACAGATATATATATATTCATCTCATCTTTCCTGTTTGTGTTCAGTGCTTTCGACTACGACACGGAGAACATGAACTCGGAGGACATCTACAGCTCGCTGAAAGGAGTCACAGAGGCCATCCAGAACTTCAGCGTCCGCAGCCAAGAGGACATGAACGAACCCGTCCAACGGCGGGACGGAGACGAGGTGACTCATGTTTTACACTGAATAATATTATCTTAGATGAATGAAACTAAAAGTGAAACATTTACAGAAAATGTACAGATTATATATTTATATTTATTAGCAGTGACCCTGACGCCTGGCCCTCGGCTCCCTTTGAAGCCTAGGATTTATCAGGCATACGCTCGGTGTTGGCTGTGAACTTCATCCCCTCAGGCTACTGATAATATCATGCTTTAGTGTTTATTGTGAAGATTTTATCAGCAACAGAGTCCCCGTTAATACTTTCACAGGCACTTATTTTGTCACTCTACTTGTTCAGGCATAATTTATGACTCCCGCCAGGTTATATTGCCGTCCCCTCCTCATGACCCTAATGGCCACCGCTTTTAAAGGCCATGGTGCACAGAAGTACAGGCGTGTGACCTACTGACATTTCCTCCCTGAGATGCATCTGAAATCTAACCATCCAGCCAATCACAGCTCTCGTACTCTCATCAAACCATCTATCAGATACTTGCATTCACTGTTTTGAGTGTATTAATACACACCCATCCGCTGGTAGCTGGTGTGGCTGGTAGGTGTTTATCCGTAGCCAGTTTTTAGAGTTTATTCTGAGCCGCCTCTAATGAGATTAAAATCTCAGGAGCAACATGTCTCCAGTGATAGCAAAACAACTGCAGGGTGATGTGATGGTATAGATTGGATTTTAGTATTCAAAGACAGAGCTGCTAAAATCCATTTGCTAATAAAAAACTGAAGGAAGCAATAAATATAATCGTGACTCACATGTGAACCTTTCAGTACAACCTTTTTGTTCCGTTTTTAATACCAGCAATCAGCACATTTATTTGTGCACTTTTTATGACAGATCCAGCCTCTTTTTTTCTATTAATTTTGAATGAACTAAACTACAGCTTTGACCCTAAAGCCTGAGCCTCCCTAACGTCAGACTTCCTGTCTTGCAGAGTGGCAGCGGGTCAGACCTGATGGACGGCGGCCGCATGGCGCTGGACAACAAGACCTCGCTCCTCAACACGCCCCTGCTCTCCTCCAGTCCCCGGGGAGCCCGCGAGCACTTCTCCGACTCTCCCTTCAAACACAGTCGCAAAGACAGCAGCCTGGACGACTCGGACTTTGTCACTGACGGTGCAGAAATGTGTTTTGACGAAAACATATCACACAGACCCACTGTAAAACACAAAAAAAGCAACATTCTCTCTCTCATCTTTGAGCAGAGAGCAGTCTGAACCAGTCGGAGCTGGTAGCCGAGCTGCTGAAGGAGTTGTCCAATCACAACGAGCGCATCGAGGAGAGGACGGCGGCGCTGTGCGAGCTGCTGAAGCTGATCCGGGAGAACACCCTGCAAGTGTGGGACGAACACTTCAAAACCATCCTGCTGCTCCTGCTGGAGACCATGGGCGACAGAGAGGTAGACGCACCCCTGTGGACTCTGTAAAATAGAAAAATAAAGAATCCAAGCCAAAAAAAACACAATTTCTTATCTAACTCTGATTGTTTTTTTTTCTTCTACCAGCACGTGATCCGAACCCTGGCTCTGCGCGTGCTGAGGGAGATTCTCAGCAAGCAGCCCTGGAGGTTCAAGAACTACGCAGAGCTCACCATCATGAAGGCCCTGGAGGCTCACAAAGACCCTCACAAGGAGGTACACACACTCACAGTTCACTTTTTTTTTTTTTTATCTTCACAGAACGTAGAAGAAAGTAAGAGGCTCACACATGCGTCCGAGCGTGTGCATCATGACATACGCTTATATACACCGTATATATTTAAGTTAAATGAACTCGCTTGACCAGTTCATTCCCGATTGTCGTCGTTCTAAAGTAGAATTGTGTGGTGTGGGTGCGTGTAGGTGGTGCGAGCAGCCGAGGAGGCGGCAGCCATGTTGGCGTTGTCCATCAGCCCCGACCAGTGCATCAAGGTTCTGTGTCCCATCATCCAGTCGGCCGATTATCCCATCAACCTGGCCGCCATCAAGATGCAGACCAAAGTGGTGGAGAGGATTCCCCGGGAGGGTCTGTTCAGCCTGCTGCCCGAGATAGTGCCGGGACTCATACAGGTAACGCGCACACACCCGAGCATGTACACCCAAATATATAGACCAAAAAAAACACGCCGCTGCCAGTGATCAGCAATAAACCTGTTTTTGTCTGGTCCGACAGGGTTACGACAACTCTGAGAGCAGTGTGAGGAAAGCGTGCGTGTTCTGCTTGGTGGCCCTTTACGCAGTGATCGGAGAGGAGCTCAAACCGCACCTCAGCCAACTCTCCAGCAGCAAGGTGACCGTGGCGGATTCACTCCTTGTCTCGACAACTCTGGGGAGATCATATTTAACACGTCCCTCCTCTGTGTTTGTGTTTGTAGCTGAAGCTGTTGAACCTGTACATCAAACGAGCCCAGTCCGGCGGTGGGGAACCTCCATCTGAAGGTCTATAGGAGACACGACGCCCCCCCCTCTGCAGGGCAACGACAGAACTGCACCTCTGCCCAAGTTGGCGCGAGAACAACGCACTCACCCTAACACACTCTCATATGTGCATACTGCTTAAACCTACACACACACACACACACACACACAGGAGCATAGGTTGCACACACGCATACGCAGGTGGAGCGGTGGGGGGTGGGTTAGGGGTGCAGCGGAGGAACCGACCCGGTATCAGACTGAACCCTCAACCCCTGAAACATTAACAGACGCTCACACATACTCCACCCGGGTTTGACAGTAATGGATGAAGAAACGTCCTCTCCACCCTCCCCTATACATCTCAAACACAAACCTCCTGGTGTCAACAGGAAGAGATGCATCTGCATGCTTCCCTTTTTCTTTTTTTTCTTTTTTTTTTTAGGAAAGTAGAGGGGTTCATTTTGATCAAACGGTGCCGTCTGCGTTTCTTTGTTCCTGAACGGCGACCTCCTGGGTCCAGGTAGAAAGAAAGGAATGCAAATTTGCGCTTGTGTCATAGTTTGATTTAATCGATGAGGTTTTACTGCAGCGCTTTTTTAAACACACACACAGAAACACACACACACACAGGTTCTTTCTCTCAAAAAGGTGCTTATGAGCCAAAAAAAAAAATGGTACGACCCACCAACTTCCGGCACAGTGCTCATCGCCAACATAGTACCGGAGGAGTCATGTGCTCAAATATGCATGAGAGTACATTTCAAAAGTAAACAACTTTTTATCGGGGTCAGAATAATAGTGTGTGACTGAGGTTTTAAATTGATGTGGAAGAAGTGTCCGGCCCCTTTCAGATGGCTCCATCGTGTCCTCCATTTCTCCCGGTGGTGCATCGGTGCGTGCTGTTTACCACATGACGGCTTATTATCACATAGTGGATATGTATCTATATATGATATTAAAAAATGGAATACCTAGAAGCATTGTGTGTGTGTGTGGGGGGAGGGGGGTGGGTTGCAGACGCACCTGAGCCCATGCTTGTTTTTATTTTTCTCTCTCTCTTTCTCTGTTGCGCGTGCCATAGTCTGGCTCTCTCTCTCTCTCTCTCTCTCTCTTTTTCGCTCATAATTGTAGAAATGTATTATTTACAGCTCTGGAAAGAAAAAAGAAAGTTGTCACTCACGTCACCCTTTTATCTCCTCTCCTCATTGTGTCTTTCTTTCCTTCCTCTCTTCTTGTAACATTCTAGTTTTCACTGTTGTGTTTTCCTCTGCATTTACAAAGCTGTGCTTACATTGAAATAAAGAACTTGTACAGATCACGATCCTCTCTGCCTCTGGGATCTTTACTGGGGAAAAAGCAGTGATCAGATACAAAACAGAGAGTCAGATGACAGACATTTAATATGACATGATAATTTATTTATTTTTTTCTTTAAAAAAAACGCAAAACATCCTCTGTTCTAGCTTGTCTAACATTGGGATTTTCATGTTTTCTTAAAAAAAAAAATACATTTACAGTTGTGATATTCTTTATGTTTTTGTTCAACTTCCATAGTTTTGATGATATACATGTTGAGAAAATCAGGAGCGGAATCATTATAACTTACTGTAGAAGGAGGTTTACATATTTACCAAGCTGGTCACCCAGAGATTCCAAAGATCAATGTTATATCAATGTTTTTTTTCACTTTAATAATAATAATACATTCTCTTACAATTCGTTTTTAAAATTAATGATGTGTATTCCAAAGAAAGATTTGAATGTGCACTGATTATTAGTTGTTTGAATTGACACTGTTAATTAATCAGTAGACATGTGGTTTAATAGCATTTACATGTTGTGTAACAGCTATTTCAGGAAGTGGTGCTGAATTTCAGGTTTGCATCTGTGGACAGTAAATTTAACCCTCAGCTCTGGGACCGTCCTGACCTGTAAACCCAACCCCCCCCCCTCCCCCGCCAATAATAGTCTCTCCTCAAAACACTTAACTCAGGATAATATATTCAGCTGTGATCCATATATATTTATTTAAGTACTTAAGTACATTTTTATCTGTCTTTTTTTTCTCCTGTCATAATTGATCTGGCAGCTGTAGATACTTTACTGATTACATTTAATATGCAAAACTGTATTCGTTTATATAAACGTGACTCCAATTTCAACTACACACCACGTTATACAAACTGGCTACAACATCAATATATAACATTAATAACACTGGTTAAATTCTACATGCTCAGTACTTTTGAATGTTTTTATTTTTTATTATTGTATTATTTAAATGCAGTATTCTCACTGAGGAAGGATTATTAATAAGTACTGCATGTCTCATGTCAGTCATGGTGAATAATCAGACATGAGGCGGGTCTTCCTGCCCGGAGGTTCAGGGTCCGACCCGGGCACAATTATTGACCAGAGGGAGGTGGACACACACACACACACACAGGGGCATGAGAGACTGTGTGGAGCCGCTCGGTTCCGGCCCGGGTTGTGTGGTCCACGTGTAGGAGGACACCATGTTGTTCTGGCAGCATTACACCGAAACTTTCGGAGAGCCAACACACGGACACACACGGTACGACCCGCAGGCAACACGTGCGTGTGTGTGTGCGCACGTGTGCGTTTGTGTGCGCAGAGATTACGTAGAATTGATGTTTTCAGTCCTGACACGATCTATAACTGTGTTTGTGTGTTTATGTGCGAATTCAGCTGTCGTGCAGTGTTGATGTTTTTGTTTACAAAATGTTGTTGCACTGTGAATGTTGTGTTGCTGTTTTGTGAATGTTTTTGTTTTCCGGGTGTTGTGTTGTGGATGTTTTGTGTTAAGTTGGGGATGTTATTGTGTTGCGTCAATATGTTGTCGATGTTGTTGTGATGTGTAGTTTTCCGTCGGACACAATGACGGCAGCTCGGAGGCCTCTGATTGGCTGCTGCCCTCGCGCTGGGCAAACGAGACGGTCTCTGATTGGCTACGGGACCTTGCGGGCATTCTTCCTGGGGCTGGGGGTGGCAGAGTGTGCGCGGCGGAGGGAGCCATGTTGATGCCAGGTTCTGTGGCCACCGCTGCGGTTTGGATGGTGAGAGGACTGCGCAGCGAGCACCGGGAGCCTTAGCGGGGATCCCCGCAGCGCGATGAGAGCGGCCCGGGCCGGCACACGGAGCTCCAGAGGAAGAGAAGAGAAGCGCCTAGCTCTGCGGACACGGGGGATGCTAGCTTAGCTTGGCAGCTAGCTAGCTATCAACAGCTGTGCGGACGCTTCGTGGGACTCGGTGTGTGGACTCGAACATTTACCCGCTCCGGGTCCAGGTCTGTGCGGCACCACCAGCCAACCCGCCAGAGGGACCGATTCTGTGGTAGCGGCGGCGGCACGAAATATTCGCCAAGCCCGCTGAAGTTGTCTTTGTAGCGCTAGCTAGCTGCTAGCCAGTGTTAGCATGCTGACAACCAACTCGCACTCTTCCAGTCACGACTAGCATTTTGTAGCCCAGCGGGTGCGACTCTGTCCCGGACAGTCGGACCACCGTGTCCCGCGGAAACTCCCCGAGTTGAGATATGGCGACCCTCCCGGTCTCCGCGGGGAGCGACCACTTTGCCTGCCTAGCTTGCACCGGAGCGGCTAACAGGCTCGCAGCATAACTTTCCATCCCACACGGCGTCACCCAGCAGCCGCAGAGCCCACCTCCACCGGCGTAGCCCCCCGTACCTGCAGCAAGCTGGCGGCCCTCCGGGTGGAAGCCGAGGACAAGGAGCTGGGTCCCATGGCCTGGGTGCTGAAGATGGACGACGCCTCCATCGAGTCGGGGCTGGTGCACGACTTCGATGCCAGCCTGTCCGGCATCGGGCAGGAGCTGGGGGCCGGAGCCTATAGCATGAGGTCAGGGAGAGATGAGCCCTCAGCTGTGGGCCCCTGGACAACAAACTACACAATCTGTGTGTTGAAGTGTGCGTGTGTAGGGGTGTGTGTGTGTGTTCCAGCCCCCCCCCACCCGGTCTGTGTGCATTGTTCAGGGACCAAGATTCATTTCTCAGAAACCAATACACAGAGGTAGAGAGAAGGACTAGTGTGTGTGTGTGTGTGTGTGCGCGGGTGCCAAAAAGAGACCCACACTTTCACAGTGCACAGTAAATGTCCTGCTTTGAACTCTCAGGTTGTGTTTTTTTTTGGATTTCCTTTCACACCTTCCTTTATCTGGTGTTGTTTCAAAGTGTCACTGTAGATTCTTGTCCTGGTTGTTTGACGTCAGTATTTTAAAAATCAAAATATATCCACATATCACATATTAGTTTGCTTTGAGTGTTTGGTTAGGTTCTTGGGTTTGTTTACTTATTCTTGGATCAGACATTTACTACCTACCTACCTACATGAGTGGTACAGTTTACACCGGCACACAGAGCACTTCCTTAACACTTACACAAGAGGGACTTTGATTCAAATGTTTTTTTGTTTTTTTTGCTGTCAATCAAAAAAAAAGAATCCTCTTTGGCAGATGTGGTTATTGTAGTGGGATTTTAAAACACACCAAACTATGGTGTTTACACCAACATTGGTGTTTTGGTGTCTTTTTATTTAAAAAAAATTACATATAACAAACTTTTACTTGTAAAACACACACTTTGATATACGCACTTTCATTTATCGCAGGAAATACCTCCAGCCCATGCCACACGTATCCATCCCCAGTGTAAACCATGTGGTCCACTGGCATGTGAATAATGTACCAGTTGCTGGTTGCCTCGGTGATTTCAACGTTTACTCTCAAAACATGGCATCTGGTAACTTCCTGTCACTCAGTGATTTTGTGTTCATCATCCATTTGTTCCTTTTTGTGTCACCCACCACTGACTCAGTTTGGGTGTAAATTATTTGTTTTAATTAGTAACTCCTGACATGTGCACGGTGTGTTCTGTAATAGTTCGGAGGAGGAGGGGGGGTGTTGATATTTAAGGGCCCAGGACAGGAATCTCCCAGGTCACCCTCGTGTGTCTTATCAGCGGCTTCTCCGGCCATCTGCTTTCATCGTGAGATTTATTTGACTGTGACACAATTGCGTGCGCGTCTCCCGTGAGAGTGTGAACGAGTTTACTCCAAACTCGAGGGATGGGTTCGGTGTGTGTGTGTGTGTGTGTGTGTGGGAAGGAGAGTTGGTGTTGTATGATCTGTGGTGGTGGTGGGCTTGGTTTGCAGGGTGCATTTTGGAGTCAGCAGTTGGTAGGAACAGAATGTCTCGGTGGAGCCAGCTCCTCAGATTTCAGGAAGTCGTCTGTGGGGGGGGGGGGGGGGATCTGTGGTGGTGGTGGGCTTGGTTTGCAGGGTGCATTTTGGAGTCAGCAGTTGGTAGGAACAGAATGTCTCGGTGGAGCCAGCTCCTCAGATTTCAGGAAGTCGTCTGTGGGGGGGGGGGTCAAGTTGATTGTAACACACAAATTGGCCTAAAAAAATAAGAACGAACAAATGTATCGGGGAGCTGTTTTGGAGGAAGGTTGCTGTCTTGACATTGTCAAACTGGTGTGTGTTGTTTTTTTTTGGCTGGTGCTTAGAGAAGCATCGTGATGTGCCAGACTTTTCCGGGTAATGAGAGGCCACAGTCTCTACATGGATAGTGTCCTTCCTCCACACGCGCGCACACACACACACTTTGCCCCCTTTGACACTCCTGCAGCATTTGTCAGGGTGAGCCGAGGACAGGTTTGTCGTCTAGAGTGGCTGCCAGAGTGTGTGAGAGATAGTGTGTGTGTGTGTCAGCAGGTCGGGCTATCTCTGGGTGTGCGTCTTCATTAATCCTGCGGCCGTCTCATGCCTATGGAACACGAGAGCCAAGCGATTGATGGACACTCTGCATCACTCATTCTATATAAAGCCAATCCATTTAATAATTCCACGCTCTGATGGTGATGGTGATGGTGATGGTGATGGTGATGGGGTGGGGGGGGTTTACTGAAAAGTGGTGCAGTGTCAATGGCTCAAACCACTCAATGGGATTTAATTGCAAAGTGGAAAACACAGGATGGATACACACCTGTATCATGTTTGTTTTTTTGTCGTGTTCACGCTGACTTCCTGTTCTCCCCCTCTCTCTCTCTCTCTCTCCCCCCCCTCAGCGATGTGCTGGCTCTGCCCATCTTCAAGCAGGAGGACTCCAGCCTGCCCTCCGAACACGAGACCAAAAATCCCCCATTCCAGTATGTGCTGTGCGCCGCCACCTCGCCCGCCGTCAAGCTGCACGACGAGACACTCACATACCTGAACCAAGGTGAGACGCGCGACAACAACAACGGCTTCCGTCTCAGTCCGCACTATTTTTGTCCTAAGGCTACACACACACACACACACACACACACACTATTTTATAATTAGGCCTTTAATTTATTACACGTTAGTGTGGTTACTGTAAAATACAACCTATTTACTTTTTCCTCTTTTTTTTTTTTTTTTTAACCTTGACGTTGTCTCTTGTGTGTGCGCGTCTCAGGCCAGTCTTACGAGGTGCGTATGTTGGACAACAGGAAGCCAGGGGAACTACCAGAGATCACCAACAAGATGGTGAAGGTGAGAGGGTCCTCTCAGCGCAAAGTCCTTTTTATTTTTTCATCACTTTATACCTAACTCTCTCTCTCTTTCTTTGTGCGTAGAGTATCGTCCGAGTGGTGTTTCATGACCGCCGTTTGCAGTACACCGAGCACCAGCAGCTGGAGGGCTGGAAGTGGAATCGTCCTGGCGACCGTCTCCTTGACATCGGTAGCCATCCTGCCCGGCAAGACCCTGTTTACTTTCATGGTCATGTGTGCGAATTGGCATTTACAATCTACCTGTTTGTGTGTTTGTGTGTTTGTGTGTTTGTGTGTTTGTGTGTTTGTGCGTGTGTGTGTGTGCGTGTGTGCGCGCTACACAGACATCCCCATGTCCGTGGGCATTTTGGAGCCGAAGACTCACCTGGAGCAGCTCAACGCAGCGGAGTTCCTCTGGGACATGAACAAAAGGTCTTCTGTCTTTGTGCAGGTAAAACACACACAACCGACACACACTTGAGATCTCCTTTTGATCCCTGTGGGGTGTGCACGTTTAACTCAATTTTTTTTTTGAATGAATCTCCCGTGTGCAGGTGCACTGCATCAGCACGGAGTTCACCCCCAGGAAACACGGCGGGGAGAAGGGCGTCCCCTTCAGGATCCAGTTCGACACGTTCGCGCTGGGAGACAACGCCGAGTACACGGAGCACCTACACTCGGCCTCTTGCCAAATCAAAGTCTTTAAGGTGCCCGCTCATTCTCCGAAATTGAACGCATGAAATGACATTTCCCATCGTGCGTCGATTAAATCTGTCCCCTCACTCTACTTCCTGTTTAGCCAAAGGGGGCGGACCGTAAGCAGAAGACGGACCGGGAGAAGATGGAGAAACGCACACCTCAGGAGAAGGAGAAGTACCAGCCCTCCTACGATACCACTATCCTGTCAGAGGTCAGTGTGTGCGCGGACCGTGACTGTGACACACACATGCACACGGCTCTAGGTCTATAATATATAAAATAAAACAAGCAACAAGGCCATGTTGTGTATAGTCACCAGAACATAAACATGCAATTATTTCTGTCACTAACAATTATTGTGTTAGAGCTCAACACAACATTTACAGATGACAATTTTTTTTTACTGTTAAAAAAAAAAGACATTTAATATATTTAACAATTGAATGAAATGTATAAACAAGAAAACGGAAACGCTGGATTTTTTTTATATATATGTTGCCTGAACTATTCATATGATTAAAATGAAATGTCCCTCAGGTTGTGATTTTCGTGGAGCTATGGGTTGTGTATAATGTGTCTGATAAACTCCTACTGTGTGTGTCTGTGTGTGTGTCTGTGTGTAGACGAGGCTTGAACCCATCATAGAAGACGCAGGCGACCACGAGCTGAAAAAGTCCAGTAAGCGAACACTTCCTGCTGACTGTGGCGACTCCTTGGCCAAGAGAGGCAGTGTAAGTTCTCCTCCTCCTCCTCCTCCTCCACATCACTCCATCCTCAGCCTGAAGGAGATGAAGGAGCATCCTGAGCTTAGGGTATAATAATAATATAAAGTGTTTACGTGTGTGTATGTGTGTTTCCTCAGTGCTCCCCATGGCCAGATAACGCCTACGTCAGCACCAACCAGGCAGCTACTCCCTCCTTCGCCAACACGCCGCTGTCCACCTACACAACCTCCTCGGTACCGGACAGGTAACAGTGTTTTAGAGTTATTAAGTACTTAACACAATCTAACATAGAGTCCTCTGAAGTCTCCAAGACGTGATTGTGTGTGTGGGTCCTCACTTGTGTGGTTTCGGCCTTTGACTGTGCGTCTTATCTCTTGTTTTATAGTGAGTCGTCCTCGCCCAATCACCAGGCAGACCCCGGTAGTCACGGCAACTCGGAGGTTAGTCTACACGCATTCATAGGAACTATTATTATTATTAATATTGTTACTACCGTATTACAAGATTATTTCAGATGCGAAATGTTTTATTTAATTATATAAGGTAAATCAAAGCTCAGATGAAATAACCACTAGATGCAGCTCTAGTTCCACCCGTGAATATATCGCAGTTAGATGTGGTGTTGTCGTGTGTGTTGAAACCCTGCGTGTGTGTGTGTGTCCTCCACAGCAGCTGAGTCCCACGGCGTCCATACAGGACGCTCAGAAGTGGCTGCTGAAAAATCGCTTCAACTCCTACACACGGCTCTTCTCACACTTCTCAGGTACACACAACCCCCCCGTGTGCAAACACACACACGGAGCGAGCAGCAACACAACTGACCGGTCCTGTGTCGTGCAGGTTCTGATTTGTTGAAGTTAACCCGGGACGACCTGGTCCAGATTTGTGGGGCAGCAGATGGGATCAGACTCTTCAATGCACTTAAATCCAGGTGTGTTTCCAAGCGTGTGCGTCTGTGGTTGTCTACCTGAAACAGTCAGTGTTTCTCACTCTTCTTTTTTCCCCGTATGTATGGTGCGTGTGTGTGTGTGTGTGTGTGTAGGTCTGTGTGCCCCAGGTTGACAGTGTATGTGTGTGAGGAGCCCCTCCAGGAGAGCCCCCTGTTGGAGCGTCACGGCTCCAGTGAAAACGGGGAGCACAGCGCCTCCTCTAGTTTACTTGGTACACACAGAAGCTCCGCCTCCTCCTCCTCCTCCTCCTCCTCTCGCCCGTTTGAGTGCGTGGTGTGTGAGTTGTGTGACTCTAAACCGTGCGTGTGTTTGCGTGCAGTCTACCACGCTCTGTACTTGGAGGAGCTGACGGCGGCAGAGTTGATCCGCAAGATGGCGTGCGTGTGCAACCTCCCACTGGGGAAAATCAACCAGGTGTACAGGCAGGGACCCACAGGCATACACATCCTGCTCAGTGACCAGGTACGCACGCACACACGCACACACGCACACACACACACACACACAGGTCTGTCACTAGATTGTACTGCCGTGTGGCCAGGAACAACAACAACAACAACAACTGTCAGTTGTGTCACTTTGCCTGTATTTCACAGTCCTCCCAAGTGTTGTGCTTTTCATTGAACCCTGTGTTGAATGCAACAATTCACTTTGTGTTGTGTCTTTTCTTTTTTTTCTCTCTCCAGATGGTTTACAACTTGCCTGACGAAAGCTGTTTTTTGATCAGCACTGTCAAGGGTGAGTAAATACTGCAGCCGTCCATCATCTTTTCCTCCTTTGGCGTCAAATTAAAAGAAATCTATAAAAAGAGAATTAAATCTACTTTTGTCATGTTTCTCCTCCAGATGAACTGGGCGAAGGACTCCATCTGATCCTGAAGTAGTGATGGAGGACAGATGGCATCTCATCACCAATTCTCCTCCCTCTCGTTAAGGAGCAGAAGCCTGCTCCCTCTGTCCCCCCTGCCTCCACTCTTTCCTGCTCCTCCTCCTCCTCCACCTCCTCCTCTCTGTCACCGTTCACTCGATGGAAAGCAAAGAGCGACTGCGTTAAAGAAGCCATGTAAATGTTAGAATCTGACATGGGTGTGTCCACTGTTTCATATTGAAAACACATATTAACGGAGGAGAGTTCAAAGAAGAGAAGAGACACTGAGGGGGATATTGAAGCTGGAGAGGAAAAAAAAGACAACAATCTTTCAATGTATTTTGATTTTATTCTTTTATTTTTTTGTCTTTACGTTTTTTTCTTTTTTGTGGAGGAGGCTCCAGGAAGGGGGGGTGGGGGGTAGAGAAAGCAGAGTTTCCTCCTTTTTTTTTTTTTGCTCGTTGCCCTTCCTACACACAACACGCACAACCAGCACTAGGCCAGTATTTGATAACCTGTACTGCTGAGCAGCATGCCAATCTCCACATACTAACCTGCTTCAAGGGGGAATCCCGTCTACGTCTGCGCGTCTAAATTTATTGATCACTTGAGCCTGGAGACCCCCTGAAATATCCAGGCGGAACATCTATGGGATGTGAATAACATTCAACTTTTTTTTTTTTTTCAACTTTGTTGGTAGAGAAAGCAGAGTTTCCTCCTTTTTTTTTTTTTGCTCGTTGCCCTTCCTACACACAACACGCACAACCAGCACTAGGCCAGTATTTGATAACCTGTACTGCTGAGCAGCATGCCAATCTCCACATACTAACCTGCTTCAAGGGGGAATCCCGTCTACGTCTGCGCCTCTAAATTTATTGATCACTTGAGCCTGGAGACCCCCTGAAATATCCAGGCGGAACATCTATGGGATGTGAATAACATTCAACTTTTTTTTTTTTTTTCAACTTTGTTCAAATGAACTGATTTCAGTGACTCTCGCCACATTGTCCTCCGTTGTGATATTAGACTTCCAGCCAGTTGTGTCCCACACTCGTCTCTTAACGTACGTCCCGTTTGCGCTTTTTTTACTGTTTTTAGTTGATGCTTTATTTATGGACAAGCTGTTTCTATTGCTCTCATTGACTTTTATTTCTTTCTGGTGCCATATCCACGTTGTAGCTTAATCTTTTTCCCCTCGTGCACACACACACACGGAGAACACACACCTCTTTGACTGTGGGGCTCATGCTTTCTGGACTTTTAGGTGTAATTGTGTAGAACAGCAACTCACCCGGGTAGCAGAGTGACATCATAGGAGGAAAGCCTATCCAAACACCTGCTACAATGTGGACCAAACCCATTCTGATTTTTGATTGGCTCCGTGCGGCATGATCAATAAAATTGTGAAGTAAATCATTGCTCCATAGATGAATAAAAGTGGAGCATGCACAGAGTAATAACCCATCTGTTCTAGAAACAACCAGGCTGATAAGTTTAGGTCTTATCCCGTGGAAAATAAAGTCACGGCAGCTCCGCGTGCGTCTTCAAAATCTCGTTTTTAATGTAGCTGAACACAGGAAGTGAAGCTGCGTATGTTTTCTGTGCCCTTACTTTAAAAAGACGTTTGTGGAAACTCCACACAGGGAGCGACAGAGAGGCACCTTTGGTTTTGATTTTGATGCACGGCGTCTGGCATATTTTGAAGTTGATATAGTTTGCACACCTTTAAGAATCAGAATGTGTGTGTGCGTGCATTAAAAAAAAAAACGTTTCTTACAAAGAAATGTATGTGGGTATTTGTTGCATACTATTTTTCCTGGTGGTATAATGAAACTGTGTTTAGCTTGCTGTTTAGTATTGGAGCATGTGGAGGATGAGGGAGGGAGAGCTTGGTCCTCTGTGAGTGTAACGTCTCCCACATGTTAGAGACCAAGTCTGCACTGGAAAAAGAAAAAAAAAATCATCCAACTAAAGCTTGATGTGTTGTCAGTAGTCCTACAGCCACATCCTTGTTTTTTTTTTGTTGTTTTTTTTATCCCACCAGAAATCAGAGCACAGGACTCTGTGTGGTGTGTTTACCAGGACAGCTCAGTATAGTGTCAGAAAAGATGAGTGGGAATTGGAGTGGATGTGTTTCCATGGCGAGCTGTTCTCACCCCCCCTGACCAATCGTGTGTGTGTGTGTGTGTGTGTGTGTGTGTTTATGTGAGAGAGCGCAAGAGCAGGTGACCACTGTTTATGTACAGCCCAATGTCAACAATGATGCTTCTCATGTGCACAGTGTCGTATGCTGGAGGTGTATACACAACCACGTGCTGGGAATAAATGATTTCATAAATTTCCCCCAGAATCTGGTTGAGTTCATAGAGAAAACATATTTATCAGGCTGCATTTGTTCCCATGTATTGTGACTGTAGAAAATCCTCTTTGTCTGCTTGATATGACCAAGTCCTTAAAACTGCCCCAATTTGTTAAGTACCTCTTAAAAATAGTTTTTCCTCCAAATGACAATTAATTGAGATTATTTTTTGATTTATTAACGCTCCATCTGGAACATTTTTTTTAATGAAGCAATTTAATTAAGCTTTTTGGACAGTGATGAATCTACTGGACCATATTTTTGTCCCAGAGACAAGTAAGCATTAATTATGCAGGAAAATCATATTTGTACCTAACTCTGGCATAATGAACAACAAACTTTCCTTCTTGTAATTCAGGATACAAAAGTTGATGCTGGTAAACAGTGGCCTTTTTTTTTTTTTTTTTTTTGCTGGACAACTGGTGCTGACACTGCACTGCCTCAGACTGACAGCACTGAACATCTGGAGCAGGCAGCAGATGTTTAGGCCACAGAAACAGGCTCATTTTCTCTCTCAGACACTGAATCACAGCTGTTTCCATGATTTACCTGAGAAACATGAGTTTATCTGCAGCCCGGTGGACTGGAAACATCTGGTAGACCGCACCTCGGTGTCCCAGTGGACGTGTTGGTGAGTCCAGTTGTGTTAATATTGGATGATATGTAGATATGGTATATATAAAATAAAAACAAGGAATTGGAAATTGACATAGATAAAGCTGGTATGTTTTATTCTGCTGCCTTTGTAAAACACTTTGAAAATAGAATGATTATTTATTTATTATTATTATTGATATATGGTTATTGTGTGAGTGCTGCAAGAGCAATATTGCTTACTTGTCCAATATTATTATGTATCTCCTGTAGCACAGTTTGGGATACATTTAACTTTACATTTCACATTTTTAAAAATATTTACCTGCTTCTTGAAACACAAAAATAGTCGTTTGAATTGAATGGAGAATAATAAAACTCTTTTGTTTCTTTGATGTTTAGATAATAGACTTTAATACGTTTTCTTTCAATAAAAATGTTGATCTGTGTATCAAATTAAATGTTAAACTTTAAAAACCTTCAGCTGCTAATGAAAATTATTTATATAAACACTTATTTTATTTTATTTTTTGCCATTTGAATCATCTTTTCCCATCAGGAAGCTCACTTCCACTCCGCGGTGACGTCACCTGACGCGAGGAACCAGGAAGTGTGTCGGCCGTTGTTTTTGTTCGGTGCGCGGTGCTTCCTTCGTGTTTCTGACACCGACTCTCCTGAACACGGGCCGAAATGGCGACGTTTATTTCAGTCCCGTTGAAGAAGTCGTCCGAGGTGGATCTGGTCAAACCGCTGTCCAAGTTTGTCACGGCCACGTACCCGACCAGCGACGAGCAGGGAGAGTACCTCCGCGCCGTGGACGAGCTCAACAAGCTGCGGAAGAACGCGCTGGGAAGGCCGCTGGACAAACACGAGAGCTCCCTGGAGATCCTACTCAGGTATCGGCCACACTCTCCCGCCTCCTCCCCGGTGATAG